>PYHX02000494.1:79097387-79128099 GCA_004302925.2 Cochliomyia hominivorax | reverse complement strand
TAGATTTCACATGCCGCAAACAGGGTGTCTACAAAGGCAAAGAAGCCATAGACCGCCAACGTGAGGAGGGTATTGAAAAACGTTAGTTTATTTAACTTTAGATGATCAAGTACCCATTTGGGGCTTAGAAGGTGTCTATAGGAATGATCAAGCTGTGGGTTTCTTGCGTAGAGCGGAATATGCCTATTATTTGGGCAAACCTTTGGGACAAACTTATATAAAAAGAACAGATGGACATAAAATCGATAATGATTATATTAAATCGGGTGAATATGAAATTGATGTTCTGGGAAAACGTTATAAAGCAAAATGTTATTTGAGAAGTCCTTTCGATCCAAAGGGTCTACGTGTTTTAGGTAAATATTAAAACAAGAACAACAACAACAACAAAACCAAAATAAAAGAAATAAAGGATATTTTTTACACACATATATTACAATTATTTATTTCGTATTTCATATTTCATAATGAGTTGCAACGACTCTTCAAAACAAACAAAAACTGGGTGCATTTTTTTTCAAACTATAAAAATATTCTAGGAACTCAAACCACAACTAGTAACTGGCTAGTAAGTGTGTTTGAAACAATAAAATCATAAAGAGGTAGACCAATGTGCTAAGTGTTTGACACTAAAATTAATATTTAAGACTATTTTCCTACTTAAGGATAGTGGTGGCCTTCAAACTAAGTATTTTTTGAATACACACACATATATAGAGATACATACTTATTAAATAATACATACATACAAATTGTTGTTGTTATTGATCGTAAAAAAAATACTTGAACATTTTAATTAATCACTTTTTTGTCTTAAGAGTCTTTTTGGTTAAAATAAATTCTTTTTCTTTAATGCCTCAAAAGCAAGTGGAGACGCAATGTCTGGTTTGGTTTCATCGCATTTTTTAGTGTGAACAGTTGTGTCATAATATAAAATATAGAAAAAATATATATGACTTAATTAATAATAATTGAATTGTTGTGACTTTTTTAAAAAACGTTTATAGCGTTACTTTTAAGTGGATTGTTGTTTTCTTAGAATTAGGGTTTCAGATTGCAACACCAGACACTGAGTCGCCTTAAAATTACATATATTACAAGTGTGCTTAATGGAGCAGGAGAGACGGGAATAGTAAGGTTATGGGCGTATTTGTTTTTGTTCGTTGTGTTCAAATGAATGAAATCTTATGTTACTTGAATACAAAGTAGCTTCAGAGGCATTTACAGAATGTGTATTGAGATATTCTTCAATAATTTCTTCTAAAGATTTTGAAATTTAAACATATCACGAGTTTTATTATTTTAAACGACAGACAACACCAGCGGATGATATATTCCAATTCCAGCAAATAATATCACAGTTTAATACTTTTAAATCTTCCCGTAAGGACACAATGTTCTGAAAAGAAAAAATATTTTTTAATTTAATTCTCTTAATAAATTTGTCTCTAAATATATTTATAAATCATAAAATACTAAGTGAATTGAGTAGAAGAGATTTCCCAGATACTACGTGTATAAAAGTAAAAGAGAGAAAATAAATTCCGGGTCAAATTTATTTATTTAATTATTTTTAATGTCTTAATAATAACACGTGGAAACTTAAAGCTTGACATGTTCTTCCATATATCACTGTGTAGCTAATTATGTACCCTTTTCAAAAATGTATGTATTTTATAATAAAAATCTGTTGATTTGATTTTGGTATAATTTTTAAAACTATTGGGGTATACTAGTTCATAATGTCGATTTTGACCATAAATCGAATGCAAATACCCTTTTTTTCAATCCTGAGTCTAAAAGAAAATGATTTGCGAAGAAGTCTAAAAGAAGTCATTAAATGAAAACGACTGCATAGAGTTTGTGATTGTTTATAGAAGCTTACGATCAACTTGCAATAACTTCTAAAAGTTGTGTTTTCGACATAAAAGGCGTTGTGTTTTCATCGGGAAAGGAAATTATTAAAAAAAGATAGGAAAACCTTGTCTACAGACAATTCATTTAATTCGAAGAGAACAATCAATAAAAGCGATTAAAATATTATTTGTTGATAATAAAATAAATTTTTTTTGAGACAAATATGATGAAAAGTGAACCTGCTCTACCGTAAGAATTAAATCTATATAAAATAAAAATAAAAACCCTTCAATTCTTGAAAGCCAATACCTCTAAAACTCAAAACCTAAGGATTTAATGAAATAAGATCAATTGTAATAAATACTCGGGTGTATTTTTGGGAGGAGCTTAATATGGCAGCTATCTGAAATATTGGACCGATGGTCACCAAACTCAAGAAGTTTTGTCCTCGGTCCTCAACCATACTAAATTTCATCGATATATCTCTAAAATTGTGACCTGTAGAGTATTTACAATACTACGTGGACAGACAGTCATACAGAAGGAGATACATCGTCGAACCGGACTATGGACGTGAGTATAAATCGATCAGAGAACTTTAAGGTAGTGCTAATATTATTTTTTCTGAAAGTTTCAAACATTTACATCTATGGCAGTGTAGGGTATAATTAAATTTGCCACAGTGGAGCAGAATCGATTTATTGAAAATAAATCTGTAACTTTTGATTGACTGGATCAATTTGTATTGAAGTTTGAAGCCAGAGGGCATTCAAATTTTTAACAGCTGAATTACAGATTTATTTGCAAAAAAAAAAAACGATTCTAGTTACTGTGCTTTCAGATGGTTCGGAACAAGTCTCTTATTAAAAGTTCGTGCAAAAATCGACCTAACTGTTAAGAATATTACAACATAATTTTGAAAAATTCCATAACCATTCGAATACTTACCGCTGCCACAGTATAATCAATACTATTAATCTCCTGACCATTAATGACAATCAAACGTATGCCCTCTTTTTGATGGAAATTAGCAAATTCCACCACCTTTTCTTTAAGATATTCGGCCGAAGCAAAGTCCAGCTTTTGTTTAACATCGACCATACCAAATTCATAATCCATTATCTAAAAATGAAATGTTATAAATAATAAACAGGATTTCAAAAAAACAATTAATATTTCAAATTTACCTTTAGAGTGTTCAACCATATTTGAGGTCTAGCACTGCTATATAAAATATACGAAATATTAGCAGCTATACCACATAAAATACCATATTCCAAACTCCAGAATAAGCAAACAAGTAAAGTAACCAAAAATGGAAAGAAATCCTTCTCTGTAATAAAATAATTCATAGAAGATTTATTAATTTTGTAATGATAAGAATAAAAATCCTACTCTTAGATCTCCAGGTATCACGAATTTTTTCACCTTCGACCAGCGAAATCATGGCAGCTATAATTATAGCCGATAAGGTAGCTTTTGGTATAAAATAAAATGTTTGTGTTAGAAAGGCTAAAGCCATTAGCACCAAACAGCCGGTAACAAGACCACCCAGAGTAGTTTTAACACCACTGGCATTATTAACAGCCGTACGTGTAAAGGAACCCGTTACAGGCATTGAGGAAACAAAACTACCCATAATATTGCACATACCCAAAGCAATCATTTCCTGAGAAGCATTAACAATACGACCTTTGGCTGGAAAAAGAAATTAATAATTAAAATTAGGTTTTCTTTTTATTGAAGGGCAAACTTACAAAAAGCTTTAGCTATGGCTACTACTTCTAATATAGAAACCAAAGGTATGGAAGCAAAGGAAGCTCCCACTGTATTCATCATTTCCTGAAAGGAAACCTGAGTGCCATTGATAACAGCACCACCAAATGGTGGTGGCTTAAAGGGTGGCAAACCAGCTGTTACATTACCGGTTACTCTAAAAGGTTGAGAACCATCACGACTTAATATATAAGCCAGAAAAGTAC
This sequence comes from Cochliomyia hominivorax, assembly GCA_004302925.2. Taxonomy (NCBI): domain Eukaryota; kingdom Metazoa; phylum Arthropoda; class Insecta; order Diptera; family Calliphoridae; genus Cochliomyia; species Cochliomyia hominivorax. Next base: position 79,124,260 of record PYHX02000494.1, on the reverse strand, counting down.
CCACAATTACAGCTACAGAGTTGCGGGACAAAGAAACATATTTCCAAAATATACGATTGCCATAAGGTATATCTTTAGCTTTCTATAAGTAGCAAAATTTTATAAAATATTATTTTTGATTTTTCAGAAGTCCGATTTAGCCTAAAACTCACCTTACTACCAATAAAAATATTAAGGAAACAATACCCAATGAAGCATCATTCCAGCCTATAGAATTTAAATGTGTAAAGAAATGTTTCCACGCTGGTATTAAAACTATTGGAAGGAGCTTTGATACCAAAAAGATTATTAATTTGAGCACTACCTATTGTTATAGCAGCGGCTGTGGTGAAGCCTATAGGTAAAAAGGTATAAAATTAGCTATAGTTTTTGTTGTTGTTTAAAAAAATTCTCAACTTACCTATAATAACAGGTATTGATATAAATCTTACCAACACACCCAGATTTAATAGTCCCAATACTAATATAATACAACCGGCAAAGAATGATACCAGGGGAGCATAGGCTGGACTTATGATCGCATAGGGATGTATCATTAAGGCCATAATGGCGGTAGTAGCTGTAAAAATAAAACATTAAAAAAATTAAAATATTGAAATAAAGAGCTAAAACTTATTGCAATAACAGTGGTTCCAAAACAACTCTTTTGAAAATATTTCGAAAACATTTGAAACGTTGGTGATATTAAAATAAAAATAAATGTACGGAAAATTTCAAAATTTCGATACCAAAAAATCGAACTTAAAATTTAAATTTTTTGTTTCGATTTCGAAACTAAAATGAAACATTAATAAAATTCAAATAAATAATAATATTTATCTAAAAGTTCGTTACAATGTGATTAAACTTGTCCTTGAATCAGAGGATTTAACAAATTCGTACTTTTCCATATGGAAATAACGAAAATCCCAATCCGTATTAAACGTACCATCAAAATGGTCACCCTGTTACGGAAGGTGTTCGGTAGAAAATATTTCTTTATTCACTAAATCGCATAAGTAGTTATATAGTAAGGATAATTTAAGAATGTTCCCAGTTTTAAGATTTGTGATCTTTGCCCTAAGCAAATCCAGATTTTCTTTATAAAACAGTAAAACCTTTATAGAAATCGGAACCAAAGTATAATTTTATTAGCAAATAAATGTTGCAGCTTTTTGGAAAAAATGCAATAAATGAACATTTTTTAACTTCAGATAAATATAACTTTTTAATGGATTCATATACTTATAAAGTATAATATTATAAGGAATCTGTTATATATTAAAAAATGTGTCCAAATTGATCTGCATATTAAAATCCTACGAAACTTACGAAAAATAATGCTAAAAATATTCAATTTTATTGAAATATTTCCATCGGTTCAAAAGTTACAGAAAAGTCATTTTGGAAGCATTTACTCTACAAAATAACATTTTATGTCGATATTATTGGTATTAATTAATCTTTTCAGTTACTTTCAAATTAAAGAGCAGAATCGATAAATCTGTAACTTTTGATCTACTGGTTGGATTTGAATATGAAATTCATGAAATTAAAAAAATGATAAAGAGTATTGCAAATGCTTATAAATGTGCGAGTTTGGACCCCCATAGGGGCTCCATATGCAGAGTAATAAAGGTGCAAATTGTTTCTCATTCAATTTTACAAATTCCATTACCTTATGGTCCCTGAGAAGACCTTAAAAAACATGATATATGTATGACATATAACGTATCTATTATAGGTTTCGAGTTATTTGCATTTAAATTTTCAAAATTTTGCAATAAATTTTTTTAGCAAAAAGTAATTCCCCGATCTTGTTCATTTAGTTAAAAAACAAAATTGTTTACCAAGATTGAGGTCAATATCTTTATTCAGCTCAAAACTAAATAATTTTTATTTTGAATATTTAAAAAATATGAATTTATGTGATTTTTGATCGAAAAAGTAAAACTTATTTAGATATAAATTAAATTTTTTATTGCTAAGAACCTTTTAGGTCTAAGTCCATATCCACTCGAATGGACTGTTTTTTATAAAAATGTCGATTTTAACAGATATTTCAAAGCCTGAATTTTTAAACAAAGTTTTTCGAACTTCTTCTTGTTTGTAATCCCAAAAATAAATCCCAATTTTGGGATCTTGCTCCACATATTTCAAAATACATAGAAATATATTTTATCAAATCAATGAGCCCTTTCAATAATTTATTCTAGAATAGCAAGTTCCACATTTCTTTAAAATTTCAGAAAGATATTTTAATTAACAAAATTGTTATCCTTAAGTTATAATGCTACAATTCTCTGCTATCATTATGTCAAATTTCATGCAAATCCATCCAGCGGATCAAAAGTTACAGATATATATCCAAAAAAATCGATTCTGTCCCACTGTGACTTGTCAAAATACAATTAATCATTATATTTAATAATTAAATTTTTTATGGCAAATTTTTATTCGAATAAATTTATAGAATTAAAAAAAATTCTCTAAGTGTAATTTTATCTTAACATATTTATGTTTCAAATTATTTATCAATTAAACGAATTAACTTTAATGTTAAAATTTCCATTCGTAGATTTATTTTTAAAACAATAACTCGTTTCTTAGGTGATTTGCCCAAAATTTCCTAATGCAAATAACTCGAAACTTTTGCCAAAAATAAGCGCGAGTAACATTGAAGATGTGAAATAACAGTGATTCGAAATAGTTAATGTCCGGTTTGTGATGGTATTAGTCATATTTGAAATACTCGTACATACAAAAAAAAACATAAAACTTTGTTTGGCCTTCAACGAAACAGAAAAAAAGAGTATAAAGATATAATTTATGCAATTATTTCTCTAAAAGTCTCTTATACACAATGACTTGGCAAAATTATTTTTATTATTGTTTTTGTTTATTATTATTTCTACATTTTCTATTTTTAACTCTTTTGTTTTTAACTTACCTATAGTGACATCTTTACATGATCCAAATATAATATACATAAATGAACCCATAAATGCTGAATATAAACCATATTGGGGTTCCAAACCTGCTACCACACCATAGGCAATACCTTGTGGTATCATGGTAAGACCCACTGTAAAACCGGCTATAAAATCGGATAAAAGGAAACTTTTCTCATATTTAGGTAACCATGTTAAGATAGGGAATTTTGATTTTAAGGAGCAGCAATCTTTGGCAGCAACTTTTAAAGCTGAACCCACACTGGGCAATTTTTCTTTGTACAAATTTCCTGGGGAAGAAAAAAATTAAATAATTAGAAAAGATGAAAATATAATAAAGAGTTTAGGGAAAAAATCTATCTATCTATCTATCTATCTATCTATCTATCTATCTATCTATCTATCTATCTATCTATCTATCTATCTATCTATCCATCAACCCATACAAGAAAGTATTTATTATCGAATATCCATTATTACCATCACTGGAAAAAATATAGCACTTATAGGATCAGGGGAAGCGATATTCCCTATACAAAGCAATTTTAAATTACTTCTAATTTATTTAAAACGTATAATAATACAACACGAATGTTTGCTTAGGGCCAGTAGCGAAACAAAGTTTGCCGGGTCTGTTAGTTTAATTATTTAGAAGAGAATTAAAAAAAATAATTTTTAAATTTATAGATTTATTTATATTAATATATATTTAATAACCGGTTTTGTGATTTTAAACTTTTAAAATAAAATTAATTTTAGAAAAAGATGCTGTTATTTTTTATTATAACTTTTTGTTGCATTTTTTAAAATTTATTATCATATTTTTGTTGTCTGTTTTTTAGATTTTTAATTACGCCATTTTTGCTATTGTTTAAAAAAAAACCATGAAATTTAATTATAAAATAGTTCTCAGGTGAAAGAACAGAGTAAATAATTTAGGTGACCATGATCTGGGTATTTGGGTTCAATTATAATATAAAAAAATTTTAAGAATTAATTAAAAACAAAAGAAAGTTTTTTAGAAGGAAACATTTTATTACTTTCTTCGACGGATACATTTTCCTCTAAAAGCATTTTCAACTGATTCGATTTCAATGAAGTACCTAAAGATCTCATGAAAATAAATTTCAAAGACTTTTATCCGAAATAGAATAGATAGAATATAGAAATCTTTATATATAAAACTGCTTATAACAAACAAAAAGTCATTAACATCTATTATAAGACCCAAAAGCTATTCTTTATTGGGGTTTTGCAGAAAGTGCGATGTGGAAATACGTCCTTTCCCAAAAGTATGCTGTAAAAATACGGTGGTTCGCAAAAGTGCGCTGTGGTGATACAGTCGTTTGCAAGAAGTGTGCTGAGAAAATACGGTGGTTTGTAAAAAGTGTTCTGTGGAAATACGGTCGTATGCGAAAAGTGTGACGTTAAAAAATGTTGTTTTGCAGAAAGTGCGATTTTTTAATACGTATTATCACAGCACACTTTTTCTAAGCAACCGTATTATCAAAGCACACTTATTGCAAGCAACCGTATTTCCACAGCACACTTTTGTAAAAGTGAAAATACAGTCGTTTGAAAAAAATGTACTGTCAAAATGTCATTTGTTGCCAAAATGTTGTAGTTTAAAAAAGTGTGCTACGAAAATATGGTTGTTTGCAAAAGTGTGCTGTGGAAATACGGTTGCTTGCAAAAAGTGTGCTGTGATAATACGGTCGTTTGCAAAGAGTGTGTTGTGAAAATACGGTCGTTTGAAAAAATGTACTGTGAAAATGTTATTTGTTGTGAAAATATGGTTTTCACACTTTTTGCAAGCAACCGTATTTCCACAGCACACTTTTGCAAAAGTGAAAATACGGTCGTTTGAAAAAAAATGTACTGTGAAAATGTCATTTGTTGCGAAAATGTGGTCGTTTGAAAAAGTGTGCTGTGATAATACGAACGTTTGCAAAAAGTGTGCTGTGAAAATACGGTCGTTTGCAAAAAGTGTGCTGTGAAAATACGATCGTTTGCAAAAAGTAGAAATAGGACATTTTGCATAAAGTGTGCTGTGAAAATGCGGTCGTTCGCAAACGTGTGCTGTAGTGTGTGTTTGAAAAAGTGTGCTTTGCATAAAGTGTGCTGTGGAAATACTGTTACTTGCAAAAAGTGTGCTGTAAAAATGCAGTAGTTTGCAAAAACGGTGCTTTGCAAAAAGTGTGCTGTGTAAATCCGGACATTTGTAAAAAGTGTGCTGCAGAAATACGATCGTTCGCAAAGAATGTGCTTTGCAGAAATTTTGAAAAAATATAATTATTGTGTTTTTAATTAAAAAAAAAAATTATCTAAATTTGAATTTTTTTGAAATTGAAATCCTTATTGAAAGTTGAAGGTTTTGCAAAAAATATAAGAATATATGTTATTAATCTGATCAATATCGGTTCGTATTTTGCTATAGGTCCCACATAACATACCTTCCGGGAAATCGGGTTTGAACCATTAAACTATTTTATGAATACACATTTTTTAAATTGTCTTAAATATATGAAACTACATTGACAATCATCAGCCATATTTGGTTGTTTCTTCTTTAGAATCCCACTTCACGGAATTTTTTTTTTTTATTTTATTTTTTTTTTAATTTAAATGCAATAAATATTCGAATAATGTATTGCATAAAATAATTTAAACCATAATAAGAATTTTTCTTACTTTTAGCAATAGTTCGGTGTTTTTTTTTTAATTTTTGCTTAACTAAAAAATCACGTTTATTAAAAAAAAAAAAAAAAAAAAACAAATATTTCTTTTTACCAAATAAAAATCAACGACAAAATCTTTAATGATGCTTCTTCTTAACATATTTTTGAAACTTAACAAATTTGTTGAATAAATTATTTTTTAAATTTAATAATATTATTTTAATATAAAGAAAATACCCAAATGAGTTTTTAATTTTTTTAATTTTGTTAATCTTTCCTGAGTTTTTATACCCTACACCACCATAGGTGGTTGGGATATAATGCGTTTGTGCTTAAGTATGTAACGCACAGAAAAAAATATTGCTACCACAACTTTTAAGTATAACAATCGACTCAAAATAACTTTCTGAGTCGATTTAACGATGTCCGTCCATCCGTCTGGCTGGCTGTCCATGTAAATCTTGTGAACAAAATACAGCAATTTTTGAAATACCTCAATGAAACTTGTCATGTGTCATTATTTTGGCCCAAGGACGAATTCTATTAAAATTGGTGATAATGTGTCCATTATTTCACCTAACCCCCATACAAATGTTTCTCTCCTAATGGGGTTTTTAGGTCATAAAAGTTCTAAATATAAAGCAATTTTAACGAAATTTAGTCAAAACAAATCTAATAATTTTCTTAAAAATGATGTGCCACATTATACAAGGATCAGTTTATTTTTTCTCATAGGTCTCATATAACTCTCTTAAAAATAACACTCGCGATAAAAATTGGTCAAATTAAGGTAAATATAAGCAGAAATCGATGAAGGAAATTTCTGCAAGAGTCGGTACATAATTTCATCTAGCTCCCGTATTATTCCCCTAGAAGAAGTTCTTCTACATATATTCGTACTATAATATACTGCACTCTTAAGCACAAATTAGAAAATATATTTATACGAGAGTCGATTGTAGTGTAATAAATAGTCGGGCTTTTTAATAAATTAATGTTTTTTTTCATTCTCAGAATGTAAAATTATATTTTGTGACGTTTAACTTTTTAACAAAAAATTAGCATGTTAAATAATTTAAATTTGTTGAAATTATTATAATAAAATTTAAATAATATTTTTTGTTAATTATAAATAAATAATTAAAATATTTACAAGCTATAAAATGTTGAGGCATTTTTTTCAAATTCAGCACGTTTTTTTTCAGTCTAATAGGAAACGGGAAGAAGGTTGAAAAGTTTTAATAATATTTATTAAGAAAATAACTTGTTATGAAATCTATTAAATATTTAATAAATAATTTTTAATATAAATAAAAACAGAACTGAACAATGTTCTGTTTCCAAAACGAGATTATTTGGTAAATAATTCTGAAAGGTTATAATAATCGATTACTTGATTAAAATTTAACATAAATATTACTGAGTTGTATACCAAATATTTTGAAGAAGTGGTTTACAGTTATAAAGAATCAGGTCAGGTCCTCCAAACTTGACCACTACGAAAATGTAGTTCTTTTTTAATATCAAAAATTTTATTTTTGATCTTACTGAAGAAGTCATATATAACTCAATAGATCTATATATATAAAACACGATGTGTGTGTATGTATCAATGTATGTATATATATGTATGTATGTATGTATGTATGTATGTATGTATGTATGTATGTATGTATGTATGTATGTATGTATGTATGTATATATGTATACATGTAACGTTTAGACTGTTAAACGATTAAGCCAAATTTGATGAAATTTTTACAGAATGATTCCAAAATACCCGAAAGTAAAATAGGCTATAAAAATTTCGATAGGACCAGGGGGAGGGGTACCGCCCATGCAAAGCATGATGATCGATTATCTAAAGAACTTTAACACCGAGAGTTTTCAAATTTTGTCCTTACTAGGTTTTCAAGGAACTGTTTTACTAGACAAAACGTATTACTGATAGGACCGGAGGGAAGAACGTCGTTCATACAAGCCAAATATTGATTATTGAATCATCTTAAATTTTGCCCTTATCACTTTCTCAAGGATCTGTTTTACGAGACAAAATGTAGGACGAATAACACACCCCACCTTGATCTGATATCTACTACACTTTTATACACCTTTTAGTGTTATTCAATTCTCTTATTATATTTCTCCCTTAACCTTAGCTCCTTATAGTAGGATTTGCCTCTATTGATACAAATACAACATTATTGTTCTTGTACCACCCAAGGATTTGTTTGCCAGAATGCCAAGTCAGGTTAAAAATAAGTGGACAAATTATGAAGTCTTATGAATGGAAACAGCCTTTTTTGAAAACATTTCTCGATGTAAATATCAGTAATTATAGAGCCCATTTGTAACAAATGATTGGCTTCATTGAGAAATTGAGGATTCCTTCTTAGTGTTACGCACGGAATGACAAAGTTAATATAACCTCTTCGCCACTTGTAGTGGTGGAGGACATAACAATAGGAAGCTCTAAAATAATTAACAAAAAGCCATAAAAATTATAGATATTAAGGTGCTGCTACCTTTTTCGACACATGTCTGAAGTACATTTTGGCATAATTATCTTTAAAAGGAATAGAATAAATTATTAATTTGCTTGTATTTTTATGGAAAAAATCACTTAATTTTTTTCAGTAATAAATTTGTTATTTGCTTCTGCAAATAATTTATAATTCATGATAAAACATTTGCTAAATTATTTATAATTACTGATATTTTACTATGATTTTCTTTTTTTATAAAATCATCAGTTGTTAACAGGAAATTTCTAAGGCCGTGAAAAGAAATAATTAGATTTCATTTCTTTGATAATTTTAAGAATTATAAAGTAATTTAATAAGAGTTTTATTAACAAATTAAATTCATATGATTTTTGATTATCGAAAAATGTAGGAGTCGAGAAAACGCTATTTTCAAAATTTTCTCATTTTAAGAATCTATATATATATATATATATATATATATATATATATATATATATATATATATATATATATATATATATATATATATATATATATATATATATATATATATATATATATATATATATATATATATATATATATATATATATATATATATATATATATATATATATATATATATATATATATATATATAATCTGTGTTTGTTTCTCTGTTCCAATTTGAATGAAATTTTAACACAATGACCTCAATATACTTGAAAGTTACTCAGGCTATAAAAAAATCCCGATAGTATCCCCCATATAAAGCAAAGAGAGTTTTTAATTTGCTCGCAATCACTTTATCAAGAAACCTGACAAAATGTAGGACAGATCGGACCAGGGGGAGAATACCAATACAAAGTAAATATTGAATAACAAATATCTATGGTATTTTACCAAATTTTCAAATTTGATCCCAATCACTTTCTAAAGGAACTGTTTAACAGAACAAAATAAATAAAGCCCCAATAATTTTCCTGTATAACAGTTTAACGTGAAAAAAATGAATGAAAATTAATACAATGAAATGATTACAATTATAAAAGGTGTTCCGACTCTATATATACAAATAATAATACAAATAATTGTTTTTTTCGAGATCTAGAACTGAGGAGAATTTTTGTGTAGCTAGGCACACCGGGTAAATGCTGGTATTTTATAAAAGCAAAAGTATTTTAAACTTTAATTTTGCCACACTTATAAAACGTGTCAATTTTGTCTATATTATTTATTCACGCCCCCGTACTGAAATTTTAAACAAATCAATAGCCCGATTAATAATATGAAGCCTAATTTCAAATTCAGATCATAATATTGTGATTTTAATTTATGTGAATTCAAATATATTTACAAATATATTTACAATTTTGCACAGTGGTCCCAACACACTTTATTATACCCTCCACTACCACAAGTGATGAAAAGTGTGTATTAACTTTGTCATTCCATGTATCTTAGACGCCATTATGTATATATATTCAGAGCTTAATGAAATTTGGACTAAGTATTTGTTATAGTTCTGAGAAGTTTCCTATTAAAAACCAGTAAAATCGGTTCAGTATATTAAAAGATATAGAGCGATATCTCAGGCAACCTCTAAATTCAAACGAAGAACATTCCTAAAATTGTAAATTATAAATGCAATTTTTCTATAACATTAAGTTATATTTGTACTTCATTACCATTCTAAAAATGATCGAAATCGGTTTAAAAGAAAAAAGTTTTAGCTAAAAATTGAACTAATTTAATGACTCATTGAGTGTTCCTGTTTTATATTTAAGAAAAACGTTAATATATTGCATACAGTTATGAATGTATGTGCGAGTGTGTATATATAAAACATAATGCATTTGCCGGTGGAGGGTATTGAAGATTCGATGTTATAATTTCGTAACTGCCGAACTGTATGTATGAAAGAGCTTAATAAAATTTGGCCTGGATATTTGTATTTGTCCTGAGAAGTTTCCTAATAAAAACCAGTAAAATCGGTTCAGTATATTAAAATAAATAGACCGATATCTGAGACAGTATCTAAATTAAAGAGATCATCCGTAGAATTTTCTTTGTTATATTTTAGAAAAACTTTCATATATATTGTATGCGTTTGTTAGTGTTCATGTGAGTTTGATGTACGTGAACTGTATGTACAAAACATAATGTATTACTTCATACATATTTGTGGTGGAGGGTTTTAGAAATTCTGCATAGCCGAACGATAATGAATTTATAAATCAGTTTTACTTTCAATTTCAATAATTTTCAATATTTTGCTTCAATAACTTTTTGTCATAAATTTTATAAATTTATAATTTAAAAACTTTTTAAAATTTATTAAATTTAAATGTTTAACAATTTAATATCATGTTTTATTATTTGTAAATATTTTAATCATTAATGACATATTTAATTTTATTATTTATAAACAAAGTCTTTTATCCAATTTCATTCATACAATCAATCCTATTTTGTATATATAAAAGAAGTTGGTTTTTCTTTTATCAGTTAAAAACCAGAAACTGTTTTTTAATAACACAAAATGCATTTAAACAAGTAATAATGCTTTATTCGGCTATACCGGATCTTCAATACCCTCCACCACAAATGCGTGTGAAGTAAATACGTATGTTTCCTACATACACACTCACAAACGTATACAATATATAAATGTTTTTTCCTAAATATTAGACAGACACACTTAATGAGTCATTAAATTATTTATATTTTTAGCCACTACTTCCTCTGAACCGATTTCGATCAAAGGTAATTAAGTGGAATGGTAATTAAGTTCACATAACTTGAAATTATGGTCTTTCATTCCAATGTAGCCACTTATAATTGATAATTTTATGAAAGTTTTTCACTTGAATTTAAAGGTTGTCTCAGATATCGATCTATAACTTTTAAATAGAAAATTTCTCAGGACTATAATAAATGCCAACAACACACAAACCGACTGATGGACATAGTTAAATCGACACAGATTTTGTTTTGATGCAAGAATATTTATACATTATGGGATCTGAAATTATTACTTTTTAGCGTTACACACGGAATGACAAAGTTAATATAGTCTCCTCACCACTTGTGGTAGTGAAGGGTATAAAAACACAAGTTTAACTTTCACTACAGTTTATGTTTAATTAATATTATTTAACTTTTAAGTGAATATTTTAAGTAACAAAAGAGATTAAGATTTTAATAAATCTTCCCGAAGTGGTTGGAACAATTTTGATAAAATTTTTACATAATAATTCCAATATACCCGAAAGTAACATAGACTAGGGAGGAGTACCTCCTTACAAGGCAAATATTCATTATCAAATGTCTAAAGAACTTTAACAGCAAGAGGTACCACTAGCTTCCTTAATGAATTGTTTCACTGGACAAAACATAAGACGGAAAAGACAAGGGGGAGAGGTACCACCTTACAAAGAAGCGAGAGTTCAATTAACCTTTTGTTGAAAAATGAAGAAAATTTGTTTTTTTTTTTTTTTTTTTTTTTTTTTTTAATTTTGAGGTTGACTCAGATCTATAACATTTTCGCTAATAGATCGAAAAAGCTGTTTTTAAATAGAAATGTGTTTAGCACAACAACAAACAATGTGGTTAAGTTTCATTGATATCTAGGTGTTAAAATGTTTCCAACAGACATACAGATAGGCAACCGACAGCCATACACAGATAGACAGACGGACATAGCTACATCGATTCCGATTTTGATATGATACAAAAATATATATTCTTTATGGGGTCGTAGTTGATTCCTTCTTGGTGTTGCACACGGAATGACAAAGTTAATATACTCTCATCATCACTGGTAGTGATGGAAGGTATAAAAACACTTCTTTATTAATTTAATTACAACCGATTGATTTACAACCGATTTTTTTTATTTTATTATCAACAATTTCAAAATTCATTGCACTACAACACTGTTTGTTCTTAACATAAAAAAACTTCCTTATTGTTCTAATTTGTTTTTGCTTTTTATTAATGTAAACAAAAACAAAAAATAGCAGAAATGTCATGTAAAATTTCTTTTGCATTACACAAAACACACACACACAGTCACGTGTATTATTTTGTATTTATATTTTTATTTTATATAAATCAAGTGTTTGTTTTTTATTTATATAATTTATAGATTGAATTTAAATATTTTATTATTTTATTTTATAATTACTAACCATCAATATCTGTAGATGATGTACTATTATTTACACTTGTTCTTTGCATTCTTATTAATTTTACATTTAATATAAATTAATTTTAATAAAATTAAAATTTAATTTAATTTTATATAGAAAATTAACTACAATTTGCAAAGTTTATTTTAAAATAATTTTCAAGTCTCGTAAAAATAAATAAATTAAAGAAATAATAAGAGAAATATTAGTAACGTTTCGCTACCCAGATCAACGACAACTGAAATTTTTTGCAAAAGGAATCATTGTTAAATAAATGAGAAAATATATTTAACAAATTGTAAACCACAATAAATATTTGGCTGATGATAGTAAGTCAACAGTATAAAAACTTTAAAGTTGACTGGCAATAAATGATTTACGGCAAACGTATGTTCACGACTACGGTAACATTAGCGAACACCCTATATATACACTACGGTTATTAATTATGTTATTTGTTTTTGCTTTTGTTGTTGTAGTTGATGAATTGATTAAAAATCTTTAGTTTTTTATGTCAGCGATTTCTTAAAATTGTGTTGAATTCCAAAACAATAGAAGAAATATCGCAAAAAATAAGATCTTCCGAATCCCACGTTTATAAAATGTTTACTAACACTTTTTTACTTATTTCGCTTTTGTTTTTGTCTTCTTTATTATTTTATTACTTTTTGTGTCTTGTTTAACAAGTTTTGTTTTGTTTTAATTCATAGAAAGAAACAAAAAACATATTATAGAATATAGATGACCGATTGTTAGGGTGGTTCACAGCAGTTTTTTAACCATAAAAACTATTTTTGGTTAAAAATAAGTAATATAAAAATTTGATAGTTTTTAAGATATAGGGTCCCAAAATTTCAAGCTATAGATAATTTTTTCTGAATAGATAGTTATTATTTATTAACAATATAGATATCACGTGAAAGGTCTTGGAGAAGTCTCTTTAATGATTATTCATATTAATAATCCATATGGGGATCATGACTATTTTAACAAAATTACCATTGTCTTAAAAATATATCGATTAGTGTATTACAAAATCCGATTTTCGAATTATTTGAAAAAAGGATTTTTTAAAAAAGGTTTCGAATATGGTTTTATGTTAAAAAATCAGTTAACCGGTTTTTGTTTGATTATTATAAATATAAAAAAATAATATTTAATAGAAATTTAGAATTTGACCAATAAAAACATATATCGTGTAAAGACCCTATCAAAATAACCATTTGTAACAAACTTCCTCTAATAATAATTGTATTTAAAATAATGTGTCTAGATACCATGGTTTTATTTAAATCCATTAATTTTGCTTTACAGAAACTTTTTCTTTAATTTCGGAAAATGTCTAAATTATAGTTTTATATCTCTTCACCTAAAAAATGTATATTGCTGAGAAAGTTATTTAATTATTTTTATTGACGTGATTATGTCTAGAACAGACAGACATAACAAAATCGTTCAGAATATGATGTCTAAGAATGTATACCATACTTTGCTCGTGTAACACACGGAATGAAAAATTTTATATATTTACTTAGTCATAGCGCAATATACAAAAATGAAGCTAATGAATATAATAGTGAAAAGTTTAAAAGCGACTTCCATTAAAAACTGGTTAACCAACTGAAACTGTCGAATAATTCAAAAATAGAATTATGTCGATCTTCAATACCCTCCACCACAAATGCGTGTGAAGAAAATACGTTATATTTCGTATATACTTACACATACACTCAAAGACGTATGTATTATATAAAAGATTATCTTAAATATAACACCGGAACACCTAATGGGTCATAAAATTAGTTACATTTTTTCTACTGAAACGATTTTGATATTTTTTTAACGATAATGAAGAACACATATAGCTTAATGTTATGACAATATTTTATTCTAATTTGCCGTTATATAATTGATAATATTACGAAAGTTTTTGATTGATGATGAGGGGATGCTTCAGATATCGGTCAAACATATTATATACATATAAGGCTCTGATATGACTCCTTTTTAGCGTTACATACGGAATACTTTAAAAATAACAAGTGAAAAAAATCATTTTTTTATTTTCTCAATATAAATAAGTGAAGCACCCTAATGTAAAAGATACTATAAAAGAAATCTTTACAAAAGTATAGAACGTATTTACAGATTATGATGAGAGTAAATTACTTATTTGTTGTAATAAAGCTTTAAAATTATAAAAAGAAAAGAAAAATAAATTTGCTATGCAGTAAAGAAATTAATTTAGTGTTTAAACTTAATCGAATAAAAGTTTTTATAAAATGAATGCATTTTTGCTTAAAGTATTTTTTTTTTAATTTTAAAGTCTTATCTAAATTTTCTCTTAACAATGATATTATTTTGATAAGTATTTTTATTGCTACAGATTAAGTATTTTATATGAATAAAATACGTTATTATTTTATTGACGGAATCCCCAGAAACAATCCAGACCATGTAATATGCATACATTACACTGTCTGTTTCTCCATTTCAAAAACTTTTACACAAACCGAATAAATAAGTACGAATAATAAAAAAAAATAATACTAAATTTACAATACCCTACACCAACTTATGGGTTTCATATAATGAAAATACGATTTGTGATTTCATAAATCGTATTTGTAAAAAATGGCATAATAATGTGATTCAGAAATTCTATTCTATATGAGAAACTCATAATGAATGTTCGATTTTCTGATGAAAATTCGATTTTCTTATGAAAATTTGATTTTCTAATGAAAATTCGATTTTCTAATGAAAATTCGATTTTCTAATGAAAATTCGATTTTCTAATGAAAATTCGATTTTCTAATGAAAATTCGATTTTCTAATGAAAATTCGATTTTCTAATGAAAATTCGATTTTCTAATGAAAATTCGATTTTCTAATGAAAATTCGATTTTCTAATGAAAATTCGATTTTCTAATGAAAATTCGATTTTCTAATGAAAATTCGATTTTCTAATGAAAATTCGATTTTCTAATGAAAATTCGATTTTCTAATGAAAATTCGATTTCTAATGAAAATTCGATTTTCTAATGAAAATTCGATTTTCTAATGAAAATTCGATTTTCTAATGAAAATTCGATTTTCTAATGAAAATTCGATTTTCTAATGAAAATTCGATTTTCTAATGAAAATTCGATTTTCTAATGAAAATTCGATTTTCTAATGAAAATTCGATTTTCTAATGAAAATTCGATTTTCTAATGAAAATTCGATTTTCTAATGAAAATTCGATTTTCTAATGAAAATTCGATTTTCTAATGAAAATTCGATTTTCTAATGAAAATTCGATTTTCTAATGAAAATTCGATTTTCTAATGAAAATTCGATTTTCTAATGAAAATTCGATTTTCTAATGAAAATTCGATTTTCTAATGAAAATTCGATTTTCTAATGAAAATTCGATTTTCTAATGAAAATTCGATTTTCTAATGAAAATTCGATTTTCTAATGAAAATTCGATTTCTAATGAAATTCGATTTTCTAATGAAAATTCGATTTTCTAATGAATATTCAATTTTCTAATGAAAATTCTATTATCTGATGAAAATTCTATTTTCTGATGAAAATTCTATTTTCGGATAAAAGCTTGATTTTCTAATGAAAATTCGATTTGATAGTGACAAATTTTAATTGTTGCAAGATTTTTTCATATACCCAATTTAAAGAAAAAGATTCGTTTCAGCATCCGATTATAAAAATTCGATTTCAATCATACAAATATTATACAATAAATAAGCATACAAATTAATTTATTAACTATTAATCAATATAAAAATTGTTTGCGATAAAGTTTGACAAACAGAAGTTTAAATTTGCCCAAAAGTAATTTTATCTAATCTTTAATTGATTTAATCAATATTATCAGATGTACGTGAGAAATAAAATTTAAAGAAAATCCAATTAATTAGGGTTAATTGTAAAGGATATCTTGATATGAATACAACAATAAAAAAGACAATTTTAGTGCACCGGTACCACCTTCAGTTCAAACAGGTGTCTGATATGTCTAACGAACACAAAAGATAAGTGGTGAAGAGGGTATATTAATTTTGTCATTCCGTGTGTAACGCTAAGAAGAAATCATCTCAGATGTATATATATATTCTAGCATCAAATCAAAATCGGAGTGCATTTAGCTATGTCTATACCTTTGTCTGTTGTAAGCATGCTCACATATAGTCCTGAAAAGTTTCTTATTTAAAATCACTAAAATCGATTCAGTATATTAAAAGATATAAACTGATACCTGAGGCAACCTGTAAGTTTAAGCGAAGAATTTCGTTAAATTGTCAATTATAAAACGATGAATTATAACAAACATTTTCTATAACATAAAGTTGTATGTACCTCATTACTGTTCCGAAAAATATCAAAATCGGTTCAGTAGAAAAAAATACAACTAAAAATATAATTAATTTAATAACTTATTAAGTCTTCCTGTGTTATATTGAAGATAAACTGTTATATATTGTTTCACACGCATTTGTGGCGGAGTGTATTAAAGATTCGTCATAGCCGAATATAATATTCTAACATGTTAACTTTACTATCAAGATTTAAAGATAATTTATTTTAATCAATTATTTATCAGATATTAGATTTTGATTTAAAACTTTAACAAGTAAGAATACTATATTCGACTATGCCGAATTCTCAATACCCCCTACCACAAATGCATGTGAAGTAAATACGTTGTTTCGTACATAAACACTAACAGAAGTATAGAATATATAAACGATTTTCTTTAAAATAACACGGAACACTTACAGCCAGTTTTCTATTTTAAGATAAACTTAGTTTAATACGTATTAAATTAATCCAGGAAAAAGCTAACTACTGATTGAGTTTTTAAGTTGCCGATTAAATTGCTGTCAATTTTGAATATATTACCATGATTTTGATATAATTTCGATTTAGTGTACTTTTTATTTGTACTATAAATTTTTTTACTTCAAATTGAAAAAAAAAAAACATATAATTTAATTTGTATCAAAAACATAATCAATGAAAAACGCTGTTAATAGACGCAAAATGAAATTTTGCAACTCAAAAATGCATTCTATATCAATTTTGTATAAATTTTTTTTATTTTCAACTTATTTTTTTTTTCATAAAATTGACAATTGCAACTTTAGTTTAACCAGAGTATAATCCACAGTTAAATCTCGATTTATAATTAGATCATCTACATTTGAGAAAATCAATTTTATGTTTAAACTACCACTTAAATCAAAAATGTTGGTTATCTTCATCCTAAAAACTGGCCCTTAATGACTCATAAAATGTGTTACATGTTTGGCTATAACTTTTTTTGAATCGATTTCAATGTTATTGCAAATTTTTTTCTAATTTATCGACTATAATTTATAATTATAAGAAAGTCCTTCGCTTGAACTTGGAGGTTGCCGCTCAGATATCGTTCTTTATCCTTTTATATACTGAACCGATTTTACTGCTTCTAGGTAGGAAACTACTCGGTACTCTAACTAATACTTAGGCAAATTTTATTGAGCTCTGTCAATGAATGTGAATGCCAACAACAGTCAGGCGGACATAGCTGAATCGACTCAGATTTTGATTTCATGCAAGAAGAATATACATTATGGAATCTTTGACTATTTCTTCTTAGCGTTAAATACGGAATGACAAAATTAATATATCCTCTTTACCACTTGTAGTGCTAAAGGGAATAAGAAATAGAATTGCTTTAAAAACCCCGTATAATCCATAATAAAACAATATTTTATTATTTTAAACTTTCTCCATTTAATTTAATATTAATATTATTATTATAATTTCTTTTTGTTTGTAAGAATATTAAAATTATAAAAAATGTTTTTTCCTTTTTATTTTTTAAATTAAATAAAGGCTTTTACAAGTTGGAATGAAAAAGGAAAACTAAACTCATCATAAATGTCATTTAATTTTTGTTTCAAAAATGCTTCACAGAAAATAAAAATGACTTATAAAAAATATAATAAAAATAGATTCAATATTAATATTAAAAGAAAAATTTTAATTATAAAACCATTTCTCCAGTAAAATTTAAAAAATAGCTACAAAAATATTATTTTGTTTAATATCAAGAATTTAAAAGCACAGCTGATTTTGAAACAGATTTAACTATAGTTACATAGGATAAGATAAATTGATAAATAAATTGAATAATATTGTTTCAATAAAAAAAAAAACTTAAACAGAAACCATCGTATTACAAATTATAGGAGTAAATGTATATGTAATATAGTTTATTAATATTGTTTTATTAATAATATAATTTATTAATATTTTATAGAGATATCTTTTTCATAAATATATGTATGAGACGTTTGCATGTAAAGAGCATTTAATTCAATTATTCAGTTTACGAATTTATATTTTTGTTGTATTTTTTTGTTGTTGGTTAGCAGTGGGAGAGTAGGGGAGGAATATAAATAAAAATTATATTTTTTTTCGAATAGTTATTTTCAGTATTTATAACGATAAATGGCCACACCAGCAACACCAATAAGTATGGAACCCATTAGATAACCAAGTAGTTTTAGCTGTTTTTAAGGAAAATATAAAATGTAACATTAAAATTTAAGTAATAAATGTTTTATTTATAGAAAATCAAACCTTAGAGCTTTCAACAGTTTGTTGCTTTTGTGGTTGTTTATTTTTTTGTTCCAATTTTTTAGCCTGACCCAACATTTTTTGATACATTTCCTTTTCATTGTGCTCTTCACGTCTGGCTTTGATTATTAACTTGGCTAAATCCTAAACGATATAAAAAAATATGATTATAGGCACCTTTACTGCGTGAAAGGTTAAAGTCAGGTGTTTTTTAATTTTCTATAATTTCCGACTGAAACATGTAAACATAAGTGAAATGTAAAACTGAATGAAGAAATACCTGTTGTATAGCTCTACTTTCTGGTTCTAAAGTAGCTGCCTTTTGTAATAAAGTGATGGCTCCTTTGGTATCACCTTTGCCTTCAAGAATCTGTATGAAAGTAAAACTATATTAGTCATTTTGTTAACACGTTTAAAGAAAAGTAATATATTATTATAGACTAAAGACGGGTATTACTTCTCTGCAAAACTTAAGACTATATTTTTAACTAGAAACTAGTTTATATTCTACATTAGATTGTAGTGTATTATAATTAGTTCATATTCTATATTTATTTTCTAATGAAATTCGATTTCTAATGAAAATTCGATTTTCTAATGAAAATTCGATTTTCTAATGAAAATTCGATTTTCTAATGAAAATTCGATTTTCTAATGAAAATTCGATTTTCTAATGAAATTCGATTTTCTAATGAAAATTCGATTTTCTAATGAAAATTCGATTTTCTAATGAAAATTCGATTTTCTAATGAAAATTCGATTTTCTAATGAAAATTCGATTTTCTAATGAAAATTCGATTTTCTAATGAAAATTCGATTTTCTAATGAAAATTCGATTTTCTAATGAAAATTCGATTTTCTAATGAAAATTCGATTTTCTAATGAAAATTCGATTTTCTAATGAAAATTCGATTTTCTAATGAAAATTCGATTTTCTAATGAAATTCGATTTTCTAATGAAAATTCGATTTTGTAATGAAAATTCGATTTTGTAATGAAAATTCGATTTTCTAATGAAAATTCGATTTTCTAATGAAAATTCGATTTTCTGACGAAAATTCGATTTTCTAATGAAAATTCGATTTTCTAATGAAAATTCTATTTTCTAATAAAATTAGATTTTTTAATGAAAATTAGATTTTTAATGAAGATTCGATTTTTTAATAAAATTAGATTTTCTAATTTTTTAATGAAAATTCGGTTTTATTTTTCAAATCGATTTTCTAAAGAAACTTCGATTTTCTACTTGTTTTATTCTAGAAGTTGAAAAAAGTTTTGTCCATATCTGACTATGTTCAAGATTACTGTCTACTTTATTAAAATTAATACTTTTATTATTACTTACTCTGCCTTTTCTATACAAAGCTTTGGAGTTATTCGGTTGACAACGTAAAACATGTTCCACCGATTGCAAGGCAGCATCAAATGCGGATATTTTTATTTGAGCCATTGCCAAATTATTATAGACAATCAATCGGTCGTCTAACAAGGTTTGTAATTCTGAGTTAGAAAGCTATAAAAAATAAATAATTCAAATAAATATTATTAATTTATATTTAATAAAGTTACCTCAATATCTTCTTTATCAAATTCAGAATCGGGATCACCATCACGATTATCTAAATATTCTAAAGCACGTCTATATAATTGTATTGCGGTACTAAATTCGCTGCGATTATACCAGAAATTGGCACGTTCCTTTTTGCGAGTACTAAATAAAATAATTTACAATAATTAGAGATTTGATTCAATCTATTTTAAAGGAATTATTAATATACCCATATTTTTTGCGTATTTCGAAGGATTTTAAGTCGGAATAGTCTTCAAATTTTGAATCGTTTAAATGCATTTCATATGTTAGCTAAATTAAAAAAAGTGAAATTTAAATATTTTTTTTAATAAATTATTACTAACTGTTGCTTCTGGAGGAATGCTTAATTCAGGTTCTTTATCATTTTTAAAACCCAAAGAACCATAGGCAAAACGAGGATCTATTTTAACTTCGGCCACTTCACCAACATTCATTAAAGGTATGACCATATCAAGACCTTGAACCACCTAAATGTAAATTATTTATGTTATTAAAATAACAAGCTAACTTATAATTTACTTTAATACCTCAAAATCGCCCACATGCACTTGAAAGTTTTCTTGTTTTTCAACCACGGTACCATCTTCTAATTTGCCAGTAAAACTAATTGTCACCAATTCGCCGCGTTGTGGTTTTTTCTCTACTTTGGCTTTTTTTAAAACACGCTTTATTAACTGACCATTACCCAAGACATCACAAGGTTCATCATCACCGACAGACGCTGGTGCGCCACTATCACTATCAGTATCTACAGTGGCTGCTGCTGCTTCACCTCCACCTGTAGCTAATCTTTCCTTATCTAACAAAGCTTCAGATGCTGCTTTCATATCAGCCTCATTAAGATTTGAAAGATCCTCAAAAGAGCTATTACTTGATTTTTCGGCATCCATTATGAACAAATTATGTTTTTAATTGTAGGGAGAATGGGGGATTGACCTTTTGTTGTTTCAACACACAAAGAAAGTTGGAAATTATCTACAAAGATAAATCACACAATCTGTTAAAGTAAACTTTATACGAGTCATTACATATAGGCGACAAAGGTCATAAAACTTTCTAAAATTAAAAAGTACGAAAATAAATATCAGCTTGCTTAATACTTAGCCGTTAAAATATGATAATTGTTTTAGGTCTTGCAACGCACTTAAAAAAAGAAATGCAAAAATCGTTTGGAAAAATATTTTGTGTTTTTAACGCGTCCCGTTATTCAGTTAGTAAAATTAAAACTTTATAATCTCTAGCAAAAGAAGACTTAACTATATTGAAAATAGTTTATAAATAACCTAAATTATTATAAAAAACAAAAAACTGTGCTCCCGTTTACGAAATATTTTTTATAAGTTATATATTCTTGAAAGGAAATTTTCACATCACTGCAATATAGTAAAAGTCAATCAGCTGTTTAGAGCGAGAGAAGTAATGCAAATTTGAATTGTTATTGTTTCCTTCTTTCTCTTAGCGATGAGTAAAAATAAACATAAATACAACTATGTTCTGCCAACGGTTCTTGGAAGAATATCACGACTGCGGCAATAAAAGCAAATGTCGTCTATAAAATAGCTTAATACTTCAAAAAATAAAACATACGTTTTCAATCTATGATTTTGTCTAAACAAATATGAAAACTTTCCTCTCACATTAATGTTTGTCGCATACTTGACAGAAAACAAAATTAATCATAATTCAATAAGAAAAGAGATTTCAATAATCTAATAGTATTTTCAATACTTTAAGTGTTGTTTTCTTCTTGGAATACAATTTCCAATTCAAATTCAGCACTAAAGATTTATATTATTCTTTTACAATAAACAATTTGTCTTAATCCAAAATTCCTACGCTATTGGTTTTAACTTTTGTATATTTTTGTTCCCTGATAGTTTCCGAAGTTTTATATATAGATGATTTCCTTTTCGAAGTTAATATATCTTAAAAATGTAGAGGCTTTTATTTGTCTTTACACATTCATATGATTTATTGTTTTTTATATATATCAGAGCCACGCTCATATCGACTATGTCACAACTTTAGGTGACACCATCTCGAAAACTTATAGAGTATGAAAAAATTTGTATTTTTCATTTTTTTATTTATTTTTATTTCGCAGTACAAGGATCAAACCCAGTAGAGCCAAATATGATTCATATTCTACTCAAATTTTTACATGGAGTTTAAAACAAGATTTTTTATAAGTATTTCTTATTTTGATTATAAGTTTTATTATGAAAGAATAATTATATATGATCAAAGTATTGTTTTATTTTACCTTTGAAGGTTTTATTTGTGAACGAAAATAGTTTAAGCTCCATGGAGAGGGTATTCCACATTATAGAAATTCTGACTTGAAATGGTATTTCATACACCGATGAATACATGGGATTATATATTATCTGTGGGTTTCTGCTTGACAAACCGCCATAACTGATTTAAACATATGCTAGAAAAAATTATAAAAAGATATGGAATCGAAATCTCTCATTAATTATTTATTCTACTACAAATATCAATATCTTATAAAAAAGAAACATTTCAATATTAAACACGAATTAATTGTTCTTAATCAATAAATTTATAGAACTGTTCCTGTTCGAAATTAGTTTTTAAATTATTTTCTTTTGTAAATAATTCTGAATTAATACTGTGAAAATTTATATACTAGTATATCACATTAAAATCATATGATAGAAAAAGTAAAAAAACGGTAAAAATTTGTGGAATCGAGATCCCTGATTTATAATTTTATTCTATTACAATTTTCAATATACCATTAAAAAAGGAATATTCCAGTAGCAAATGCAAATTTATAGATCATGATCAAAAAATGTTTAGAAACCACCCTGTATTCAAAATTTGTTTTTAATTTATTGTGGAAAAATCCGAAATATTGAAAGTAAAAGCTATAAATAATAGTCAACTAATTACATTTTAAAAATATTTTTTTCTGTTTTACTATTGAACAGGTTCAGAATATTTTTCTGCAAATGTGTTTAATGATAAAATTTCATATCTGTTGCGATACAAATAAAAACACAACTCTGCTTAGCTTTTACGCTGTAGCAACGGCCAGTCTGTCAAATCTATTACATAAAAACTGCTAGAAATTCTATTTACACCAACAAATTCGGCTTATTTTTGCTATTC
This sequence comes from Cochliomyia hominivorax, assembly GCA_004302925.2. Classification (NCBI taxonomy): domain Eukaryota; kingdom Metazoa; phylum Arthropoda; class Insecta; order Diptera; family Calliphoridae; genus Cochliomyia; species Cochliomyia hominivorax. Next base: position 79,100,635 of record PYHX02000494.1, on the reverse strand, counting down.
CAATGACTGCTAGAATTTGTTAGCATAATGGCGATTTCTTTTTGACAGTTGACTCTACTTTTGGCGCACGTGTTTCTCACGCACCGTCCGCAAAAAATCAAATAAAAATGTAACTATTTAATAAAATAAATAGAAAAAATTATAAAAAATTGTTAATTAATTGTGTTTTCTTATAGATGAATGCCGAAAAATTGAAAAATTGCAAGCGCAAGTGCGTATTGGTGGTAAGGGTACACCACGCCGTAAGAAGAAGATCGTACACTCCACCCCCGCTACAGACGATAAGAAATTGCAGTCATCATTGAAAAAATTATCGGTAAACACTATACCCGGCATTGAGGAGGTCAACATTATAAAACATGATGGTACTGTCATCCACTTTAACAATCCTAAGGCTCAAGCTTCATTGCCCACCAACACCTTTGCCATTACTGGACATGGCGAGAACAAGTCGATTTCAGAAATGTTACCAGGTATTTTAACACAATTGGGTCCCCAAGATATCACACAATTGAAAAAGATTGCTAGCGAATTGGCTAATAAGAGTGGTGCCGCTGCTGCTGGAGCTGCCGGTTCAGCCGCCAATGCTGGTGATGATGATGTACCCGATTTGGTAGAAAATTTCGAAGAAGTCGCTATTGGTGCCGCCAAACCCGCTGAGACTGCTGAAGCTGCCAAAAAACCAGAAGAAATTCCAGTGGCTTAGATTCGATTGGGTTCTTTTTCATTAGAGGGGGATGTTATTTAAAAAAACAAAACAAAAAAACCATTATTTTTACTATATTATATATAATTATAAAATTTAACCAACCTTTTTATTACTATATACAATATCTCTAAAACATCCAAAACCATAACAAACATTGTGCAAGTCTGGATGTGTTAGGAGAATGTTTACACATATAAAAATGTTGCTGCATAAAAGAGGGGGGATTCTCAATTCAGAGTTCATTTGGATGAAGAAGAAAAAATTAAAAAGGAACAGTTGAGGAAAATTCGGTGATTTTCTGGACTTTTACATACGGATGTTTTTGTTTAATTTGGGCGTTAAGTAGTAAGCATGTTTTACTATCTCTACTATATATTTTAAAAATTAATCTTATGCTTAAACAAGTAAGAGTAAGAAATTTGTTAAATTGAAATGCAAAGTTAAAATACAAAACAAAAAAATACAAAAAACCAGTGTAGTACACAAAACAAAAAAATACAAACATTAAAAAGTAAAGGAGGGTCTTGCTTTCCTTAAAAAACACAAAAATGGTTTAACAAATTCTTAATAACATCAACAAAAACATCATACTTTTACAAAAATAAAAATATCATCACCATTTAAAGTAAATTAAAAAGGGGATTTAAAACAATAGCTTCTCAAAAACTCCTAATCCCTATAGGGGAGACACTGGGGTTTACATAACTATAAGCAATTCCATTTTAAAGGCTTTCCAATTTCAAAACATTGCCATGTTAGAGAAATGAAGTTAAAAAGTTTATATTTGTTTTAAAAAATTTTAATATTAAGATTTATGATTGGTCTAGTCCTTTTTTGTTATTAAATTCAAAACTTATGTAATCACATCAACAAAAATAGACTTTAATATTTAATCGTTCCCATATAAACAAAAACCCCTTTTGATAAACAAACCACAAAACACCAACCAACCAATCAACCCTTCTTAAAATTAAAATTTTATAATTTTAATAATTTTATTATCAACGTATTTCATTAAATTCTTTTCTACTTTTGTTTTGTTAATTTTTGGGAAATTTCAATACCTCACCACTACGTTTCTTATTCTTACTTTTTATTTTATAAATTTAAAACCACAAAATCAATATTTGAACAAAAATATATAAATATAAACAAAAAATCTTTAAGAAAAAAACCTAACCAAATCTGTTGAAAACAATAATCTTTTTCTTTTTTTTAAAAAAATTATTTTTAGTAAAAACATGAAAAATATCAATAAAGGAAATCATAAAATACAAATAATTATTTTAAACCTTTTTTCTTTTAATAATTATTTATATCAGTAGCAAGACAAAGGTCATGTGAAAAAAATTAAAACCTAAAATCAAAAACCTCACTATCGTTCTTTAGTTGAAAATGAACAACACAAACAGCCCCCAAAACTATATTCTTAACCTTCAAATAATAGCAGCAAAAAATATTTAATAAAAAATGCCCTAAAGTGGTGGTGTCTTGAATATATAAAATATCAAAAAAAAGAAAAAAAAAATATCTCATTCGTATTAAATTTTTGGAAAATCTATAATTAGATCATTGTATCCATCCCACAACTAGAAAAATTTGTATGTAACATTATGTTTTTCTATATGTATAATATTATTTTTCAGCTTATAAGTATGTAACATATCTATATGTATATATGTATGAATGTCTTTCTATTCATTACTGTGCATATGCGTCGAAATATAAATAATTGCCTTCTTTGTTTCAACTGCAAATATTCATTGTTTCCTAAAATTATCAATGCGGGGGTAAATTTTCAAAAATATATATCCAGTAAATTAAACATTTAAACATATTCTAAAGGATACATTATATTTAACATTTTTATTAAATTGAACAGCCTTGAACTTTTTTGTGTGTTTTTGCAAAAAAAAAAGTGAATTTTGTTTTAATGACTCATCAGAAATAAATAATGAAGAAGATGTTGTTTATGGCCAGTTTTATATTTTTTTTCACTTTTAGCATTTTTATTTGTTAGTCAACAATTAAGTTAACCTTAAATGTAAAATGTTGAGAATCAGCTGTACAAGCGGAAGCAAATCGATTAGTTATTGGCACATTTGTGGCAAAGAGTTATTGCACTATGGGTTTGACTAGATACTTTTTTTTGTATTAATTTCATATTTAGATCAAATCAAGATCTCGAATATATTAAATTGAAAAACTTTGTTGTAATGTAAAAAATAAAACATTTTTTTTACTTCATATATCAGTCTATATCTTTAAATATACTGAACTTTACTGAATAAATACTCATTGAGCTCTGTCAAATATTATGGATGTAATTTTTGTATTACTATGTCTTTGGTATGAAAGGGTAACAAATGAAACTTTAAAGTATTGTCTAAAAGACTAGAACACCCTTTTATTGATGCCTTATTGAAATATGGATAATTTTGTACAAGAAATCAATTGTACCCGTCTAGGTTATTATACCATCAACGAGAAAACTAGATCTTCAAGTCCGTAGTATTTATGTTAGAGAAGTAAAAGTTAA
>PYHX02000494.1:79081713-79097287 GCA_004302925.2 Cochliomyia hominivorax | reverse complement strand
TCTTATTATATCAAAACAACACAAAACTCCAAGCTATCATTTGGTAACCATATCATAATGTAACCTCACTTTGTACCAAAAATGTGGATCCCCAAAAATTAATAAATAAAAAAATCTTGTTTTATAATTAATTTTTTTTTATTAAAAAAAAGTAATAAAAAAGCGTTTTAGCACTACTGTGTGTTGTTTATTTATTTTGTTATTATTTTATTGTTGTTGTTATTATTGTTGTTGTTCATTAAATGATACGGTCAAAATATTTCACTCAATTCGTTGAGTATAACAGCACAACCTTGTGTATATGACGTCTATATATTTTTTGTGAGTGGAGCTTTAACTGTATGTGTGCGTAAACAACACCAAAAACAAAACAAAAACAGAAAAACTCGTTATTTTGAGTGTTAACACATACACACACACACAGCTACAAAATTTGTTTGTTAAGAATCACATAAAATACTGGTGTTCAACACCATAAAAATTTAGTCGTTCGACAACCAACAAACTAAAATTTTCAACCAAAAAAAAAAAAAAAAAGATAAAAAACAACAAGTAGAAAATATCTCTACGGAGAAATTTATCTGGAAAATAAATTAAAGTTCAAAGAAAAACAAAAAGAAGAAAAAATTTTTCAATAAAATCAAAAACAAGAAGAGAGTGTTGAAGAAGAAAAGTTTGTTAAAAAAACTGAAAATTCTTAACTTAAAGACTCTTTATTGCAAAAAAAGAAAAGAAAATTTTAAAATTTTTTAGTAAAAAACTCTCATAAAAAATTTAACAATTTATTGTGTGTGTGTTAAATATTGAAATTAATTGACAAACAAAATGCCGGTCGATATTTATACTCAACAATTTGTGCCACCAAGGTATTTATTTTTAGATTTTGTTTTTGTTTGAAAAGAAAAAAAAACATGTTTCTGGAAAATTATTGAAAATTGAACAAAAGTAAATTTTTATGTAATAATTTACAATAACAACAACAAAAAAAGAAGTATAGATACTTGAAAATTATTGTACTGTTGCTATGGCAAATTTATGAAAACATTGTATCCATTCAAAATGTGAAAATATTAGAAATTTTTTTTAAATTAAAGAATTAAAAATAAAGCTATGCCAAATCTTCAATACCCTCCATCAAACATACGTGTGAAGTAAATACGTTATACTTTGTACATACACACTCACAAAGATATACTTAAATATAACACAAGAGCACTTAAAATTAGTTATATTTTTGGCTATAAATTTTTCCTATTAACCCGATTGCTAATTGGTTTAATAGGAAATTAATTCCATTCTAATTTGTCGATTTGTAATTGACAATTTTATTAAAGGTTTCCACTTGAACTTGCTTCAGATATCGGTCTCTATTTTTAAATATAACAAACCAATTTTGCTGCTAAATAATTAAGGAACTTTTTAGAACTATAACAAATACTCAGGCCAAACTTCATTAACCTCTGTCAATTTATGAAAATGTGCCAACAATAGATGGACAAACGGACATAACTAAATCGACTCCGATTTTTATTTTATGTAGGAATATATATATACATTGTGGGGTCTGAAATGATTCCTGCTTAGCATTACACACAGAATGACAAATTTAATATACCCTTTTCACCACTTATAAAGGTGGAGGGTATAAAAAATATTTTTATAATTTTAATCACTAATGATGAAATTTCGAAAATTTTCGGAAATTCTTCCATTAACGATGTTATACTGCTTTCTGTCACTTTGCTCGAACAGGTAGTCCTTATCCGTTACTTTTAGCTGAATCAAGTTTTCTATCAAAGCACAAGTTCCTTTGGTTTAATAACGTTGGAAACATTTTGACAGCAGAGCTTTGAATGCTTGGCCAATGTTTTGTAGGATAAAGTTGAATTTTGTTGGAAGTATTTAATTAGATTAACAATATATTCATTTGTTTAACATTAAACACAAAACTGACATGTTTTACAAAATTAACTTGATCTAAAAGAATCAAATATTACTTGGGGTTAAAAGTTTTAATGAAAAACTTGTGTTAAGAACTTTTCAATCTCACTCCTTACAAATATTAGTTAAGCCGTGATCACAATTTAATCTATTTTTAGTTAATTTTCCTCTTGTGAGTGGTGAATATTTTTATTAATTTATACTTCAGTAAATGGTGTAATTTTCTTTTTGTTGTGTTTATTTGCTTATTCGCCGCAAAATGTTGTTCACATTGAATATTTTTTTCTATTTATTGTTTACTTTCTATTCTAAATTGAAAACTTGCCATAAATCAATTGCACCCATACAATATTTTTTTTTTTAATTTTAATTTTTGCCTACAATTCAATAAATTTTTTATTTTCTTTCTATTTTTGTAATTGATTTTTTTTCAAATTAATTGTTATTTATTATTTTAGATTAAATTTAAAAATAAAAGAAATTATATTTTTTATTGGCAAATATCTGCTTTAAAATTATACATGACTCGTGGTTTTGAAAAGTTAAAATAATAAAAGAAATAAAGAAAATAAATACTTTTTAAAAAGATTTTGATATTTTGACAAAAAATAATTGTTAAATTTGATCATTTAAATTTTAAAAATTTAAAACTGTTATAAATTGAATGATTTTAATTTTATAAACGAGATTTTTTTCAGATTTTGAATATTTTCAATACAATGGAAAATCAAATCAAGAATTCAAGTTTTTCTTGTTCTATATTTTATATTCCAAGGTTGGCATTGCAATTATTAGTAATGATGTGGTCTAGTAATAATTGCCTTGACTCTACAACTCTCTAAAGACAATAATCAACATGTTATACCCAATTCCTGAAATTCATTTCAACAATAACTTGTTGCTATTTTAAGGAGCAAGATCGAAAGATCTTAATGATCTTTGAACTTGTTTTGATTTTTTTAATCATGTTACCTTTGTAAAAAATGTCAGTTATTATGTCAAATGTCAAACAAATCAATATATTGTTAATCTGCTTAAAATTAGTGACCATAAAAACTGTGTACTAAAAATATTAAATATTTTCAACAAAACCCAACTTGGTTCTAAGAAAAATTGGCTAAGCATCCAAAGATCTGCCATCAAGTGTTTCCAATGTTATTGAGCAGTTCTGGGAGAACTTGTCCTTTGATAGAAATCCTGGTTCAGTTAGAGGGAATGGTCCACATAATGTTTATAAAGAAAAAAAGCATTTTTAAAGAGCTCTCAACACATCCGGTAGGAAAGCAATCCGGTTAGGTCAATGCAAGTTGAGACATACAAGGCCCAAAAAGTTCTTGACAGGAACGCTGCTAAAAATTAAGAGGAAAAAACAGAGCACAGAAATATAGTCAAGTTTTCTAAAAAAAATATTCCTGCTGCGTAATGAATAACGAAACGAGTATTTTGGCAGATTCAAGTTCCTGATCAAAAATTGTATGTTACTTATGTTTAAAGAAATGTTGAAGAAAAGTTTAGGTTCCAAAATGCATTTGCGGCAAAGAGGGCCAATGGACTCTAGAAGTTTCGAAATTTACACTAAGGATTGTTAACAAAAAGGTCTGCTTCAATTCGAAAAGACTTCATAATGTGTCTACTTATTTTTGGCCTGACTTGGCATCCTGTCACTATGGTAAACAAGCCCTTGAGTGGTATAAGAACAATAATGTGGTATTTGTGCCAAAAAAGGCAAATCCTCCAAATTGTCCCGAACAAAGTGCAGTGGAGAAAAATTGGACTCTTATTTAAAGAGAATGGGAAATCACAAAAAAGATGAAAAAGAGACATCGAGACAGAAATAACTAATAAATGTTAATGTAAGAGTTTTCGAAAAAGGTTCAAAATTTTATCATTAGTGATTGTAATAATTTAAATCAAATAAAAACATTAAAACTCTAAGCTTAGAGCTTTCATTTTTATTAACATAAATGTATGTTAAGAATTTTTTTTATCTTACTCCTTATTAAATTTATCAAATGAAGGAGTTATTAAAAAATACTTGAATATAATTATTTTAAATTGTTATACTTATTTTATAACAATTATTTTCAAGTGATCCTCTTAAGAACTTTAATTTTGATTTTAAAATACTTTTCAAAAGTGATTGGACAGTTTTTTAATACATGAAAAACATTTCAAGAATTCGTGACCACAAAATAAGATAATAATTTTATTCTTTCAAAATTAAATTCCTAAAAAAAAAAAATTCTTTGTAAACATTTTTAAATCTAATGATCTTTTTTCTGATCATTAGAAAAACTCGTCTCTCATATGTCTAATCCAATAAAATAAAACAAAAACAATTCAACCACAATTCTAATAAATGATCATCAATGATGGATGAATGTTCCTTAATGTTAGAGAATTTATAGATTAATTAACAACAATATGATGTCAGATCATTTAAATAAGTCAGTCATTGACAGAGAGTTTTATAAAAAAATACAACAACAACAATCACCAGAAAAAAAATTTCAATTGCCAAAGAATGTTTTTAATTAAATTCATGAGAGTAAAACTAAAACAAGTAAAATTGGAATATTCGGCTATGGCGAATCTACAATACCCTCCATCACAAATGTGTGTGAAGTACATACGTTGTGTTTTGTACATACATACTCACACATACACTCACAGTTGTGTACAATATATAAAAGTTTTTCTTAAATATTTACGAAAGATTTTGCTAGTCTTAAATAGTAAACTTCTAAGGACTGGAACAATTACTCAGACCAAATTTCTTTGAGTTCTATCTGTATTCTGTATCTGGATGTGATCTGTGTGTGCCAGCAACAGATAGACAGACAAACATAGCTAAATCCACACAGATTTTGATTTAATGCAAGATTATATATACATAAACTTCTCAGGACTATAACAAATATTCAGTTCAAAATTCATTGAGCTTTGTAAATTTTTGCGGAAGTGAACGTGTCAACTAGAGACAGACATAGCTAGATCGACTTAGATGTTGATGTTTCCTTCTTAGCGTTACACACGGAATGACAAAGTGAATATACCCTCTTTACCACTCGTGTTGGTGGAGGGTCCAAAAACCAAATGCAAGCACCATTTGCAAATGAGTAGAAAAATTTTAATAAAATTTTTCTTTTCAAAAATTTTCTCTTTTTTTAATTTTCATTTATTGTTCAATTTGTTTATTTTTTTATTACAATTTAATTCTTATTTTCAATTTCAAATTTTTCTCTCCGTCTCGGGGAAATGGTGTTTGTCGAACATTTCGAAAGTTCATGCTATAAATTTTTGTTTTTCTTTACCCCCAATCGATAGACTGGTTAAACTGGCCCCAGTAAATGAATTTCAAATTAGTTCAGTAACGGTAGTCAAAACGAACGGTTATTGTTATCGTTATAAAAAAAAATCATAAATATTGAAAAATATTAACGGTAGTTATTATTATTTTTTTTTTTTTTGCAATTTGAAATTATTACATTGTGGAAAACTTTAAAAAAGAAAAAATTATTTAAAAAATAAATTACAAAAATATAAAATCGAAACTTAATAAAATATATATTTAAATAATTTGTGATCATTTAAGGATTAAAAACTTATATAAATTTTGAAAATTCTTTAAAAGATTTTTAAAATTTTGTGTTTTGGAAAATCGTTAATAAAAAAATATTAAAAGGAATGAATTTAATATTTTGAAAGTGTATAAAATAAATTTTATTAAAAAAAATAATTGTCAAATTTTAAATAAATTTTTAAATTTTGAAATATTTATTAAGATTTTGAAATAAATTCAATATTTTGAAAGAAAATGACTTTAATTATAAAAAAATTGCAAAAGTTTTTCAAATTAAAAAACTTAAAAAAAATATATTTTATTCATATTTTGAATTAAATTAATAATTTTAAAAGTAAAAAAAAAAAATATTTTATTCATATTTTGAATTAAATTCATAATTTTAAAAGTAAATTATTGAAATCGAAAAAATATATAAATAATGTTTTTATTTCTTCAATAAATCATAATAATTTTATTAAAAAACTTTAAGTGAATACTGACGAACACTAAATTTTGAATTAAAAAAACTTTACAGGAAAAAATTAAAAATATTTTGAAATAAATTAAAAAATTTTAAAGTGAATTTTTTAAATTAAAAAAAAATATAAACAATTTTTCAAAGAATCATAATATTTTGATTTTTTTATATTTTAAACTATTTTATATATTTTATTCAGATTTTGAAATAAAAATGTAATTAATAATTTTTCAATTCCTTCAAGGAATCTTGATATTTTGAATTCACTATTATAAAATAACGTGAATAGATTTTAAATTTACATTAGAATTTTAAATTAAAAACATACAAAAATTTTTAAAATTAAATGTTTTGAAATTTGTTTTGATTTTTAATGTTTTGAAGAAATGTATTCATAACATTTTCCTTTTTTCTTTTGAAAATGTTATGAAAATAATTTCAAAAAAATAGACCAATATAATATTTTTAAATTTTAAATTAAAAGAAGCTTTTAAAATATTTATTAAGATTTTGAAATAGTTTAATTTCAAATGAATTTTTGATTTTAAATTCCATTCCATATTCCATTTTTAAATATTTGCTTAATTTTTTCGAAATTTCGAAAATAATCCGAATACAAAAGATTCTCAATAATTAGAAAAAAATTTGTTTTAGGTTTAATTCCAATTTCGGAAATGTAATAATAAAGTTCTAAGGATCTAATCATTTTTTATATCAATTTATAACTATAATGAATTAAAGAATCTCCAGAAAATTTTGAATGTAACTGTTTAAGCTTATCGTAAAAAGAGCATATAGTTTTGGATCCCTTTCAATGGTTTAACTCTTTTTAAAATCATTTTTTAGGCTTCGAATAAAAGAAATTAATAAATTAAACTAATATTTATTATCCCACCAAAGCATAAATTCTATATATAATTTGTGATTTTTATCTGGCATTACTGTTATGCATCCTTCTATCTGATAGTTCTTTTTTTCTCTGCCAACTGAGGGTTGCTTGCTTCACTTAAACATGAGTAAACTCAGGCGTTAAATGACAATTGAATTGCCCGGACCGCATTTCTTTATAACTATTGAAGATACACTACCACGAGGTGCTAAAGTGATTGATTCTGAATTTTATTTAGAACTTAAAGTCAATTGTAAATCTTTTCAATATTTTACTTTTAAAAAATTTTCACTAATTTTTCAAAATTTCTTCTCATACATATTAATTGAGACACGATCTTAGGTTTTCAACAATTTCTTTTAATAGATCCATTATTATGATCATTTGCTTTTTAATAATTGATTGCCCTAAAAACCCTCAATTACTTTAATAAAAAATTAATTAAAATCAATTTAACCGAATACCACAATTGTTATTATTATTATTAAAACTCACAAAGTTCAATTATTTTAATAAAAAAATCAACTTTCTAAGAATTAAAATAATAATAATAATAATTGAATAATATTTATTTTGATTTCCCTTCATTTTCTGAACACAATTTTAATAATTTTTTTATGTTCTTAAAATAAAACTTCTAGTTAAATTTTTATTTAAAATGCAAAACATTTATCGATTTTTCTTCTATAATTTATTTTTAATTTTTTTTCAAATTACTTATAAATTAAAAAATAAAATAAAAATGCAATTGTTTTAAATTTTATATTGTAATACTCATGTTTATTAATAAATAGTAATTAATCGTTTGAAACGAATCTTAATTACTCTATAAAAAAGTCTAAAAATATTTTATAAATTTAAAGATTTAAAATTTTTTTGATAAACGAGATTTTGAAAACTTTCAATACAACGAAAATTACAATCTCAAACATTCACTTCTTTACGCTAAAGTTATTTGTATGGCGGTCTTATTAGATTGCGTTATTATTGCGTAATTTTAAAGCATTCAAAGGTCACCCGTCAAATTATTATTAAACCGTGCAAATTTGTCCTTTAATAGAAAATCTGGTTCAGGTAGAAGAAATGTAAAGCATTTTCAAAAAATTTCCCAACACAACCGGCTTAGCAGCTCGGTTAACTCAGTGCTGAGACTATTTGGTACGATAGTGAAAGCTGATGCAGGTTTACAAGGCTCGAAATGTTCCTGACAGGAGCGCTGCTTAAAATGTCCGGAAATTGCAGTCAGGTTTTCTAAAAAAATATATTTTGCTACATAATGATTGATGAAAATTCCTGGTCAAAACTTTTATGCTCGAAATAATGTTGAAGAAAAGTTAGGGATCAAAAGTAGTCAAAATTTCCAAAAAGTTCTTAATATGGCAAACAATATGCAATTGCGGCAAAGGAGGCCAATCATTTCTAACAACCGAAAATTTACATCGAGGAATGTTTACAAAAATCATAATCATAACACTTCATAATGTGTCTACCTATTTTTGGCCCGACTTGGCATTCTGTCACTATGGTAAACAAGTCTTCAAACGACACAAATCCTCCAAATTGCCCTAAAGTAACTCTTATTAAAAAAGAAAGGTATCCAAAAGTGTGGAAGATTTAAAATGAAGATGGGCTACCTGTTCGACCAAAGTGACAGAGAGCACTATAAAAACATTAATGGAAGGGTTTCCTAGAGGGTTTCACAAATTACTCATTAGTGATTAAAACTTTAACAATATTTTTTTTAATTTTTCGATCTTTCTCTAAAAATCGTTTCAGAATAACGTCTGTTCTTAAACGATTTTTTCTTACTGTTACTTACAATATGACAAACTAAATATTCACTATTTATTCCTCATTCGTAGCGGTAAAAAATATAAAAATAATTAAAATTACGTCATTTGTTGTTCAAAAAAAAAACGTTAATTTCAAAATTTTTAAATTTTACATTCATTTTTTTTGTAACAACAAAGAATATAAATTGTTTAGAACGTTACTCTTTTTTTAATTATTTTTTGTGTAAATATTTGAATTTCGAAGTATGACAAATTATTTATCTTACTTACTACCAGTTTAAAGTATCTTGTTCTATTAGTTTAAATATTTGTTAGGAAAAAATATCTACAATTTTTTTTGTTTTACAATTTCTTTATATCTGTATATTTATTTCTATGTACGTCTTCAAGGTGATTTCAACATACATAAACAATTATCTAACGAAAATTTAAACAAAAAATACAAAAATAAATAACAAAATTAATGATCAAATAATCTAAATATTTATTTGACTAAATCGATTGTTTTCGTTAAGTGATTTTTTTTTTAATTTTTTCCTAAGTGAAAAATTTGTCATACGAAATTGTTTTTTCCACTTTAAATTACCTGAGAATTTAAGTTTTCAATATTTATAACAAGTATATCGGAACTCAAAATTCTTAAAATTTCCAAAAGATTATTAAAATTTAAAACATATAAGAGTTTTTTCAAATTCATAGTTAAATTTTAATATTTTTTGAAATTCAATATTTTTTTCAAATTTTCATCATAAAGTATTGAAAATTAAATATTTTATAGAAATATTACTAAAATTTCAATATTTTTTAAAGTGTGATTTTATTTTAATAATTTAATAAAATAAATAAAATTTTGAAAGTGAAATGAAGGTTAAACAGAATTAAACCTTTAATTCTGACTTGATAATAATTTTCTTAATACAAAAATTATAAACAAAAAAAAAACTAATGTTTTTCTTTTTCTTTATTACAGAGCTTCAGCTCCTATACCAACTCCCGTTGAATCGTTCCACCTTTCTGATAGTCCAATTTCCTCCTCGCCAAGTGAGTGTTGTTTGAGTCATTTAAATATGAATAAACTCTGCCGTCAAGTGTCAATTGAATCGCCTGGCCCACAGGTGAAAAACTGTGTATTCAATTTCTTTGTACCCATTGAAGATACACCACCATGTGGTGCACGCATAAAAATCGTATGTGCCGGTGCCTGTTATAGACGTCGTGATCGTTCGGCCTCTATAACCAGTATGTCATCAGTATCATCGGATTTAAGTGATTATTGTCCTACATCAGCACCACCTCCACAATCTTCACCCGCACATGCTGGTGTACGTGAGGGTTCATTTTTCCCCGGTTATGAGGTGGCCGGCGTTATTGAGTCATTGGGTAGTGAGGTGAATGAAACAAATAATATGGGTCTGAAAATTGGTCAACGTGTTATTGTGTATCCGTTCGAGGAGGCACCAGCTGGTTATGCTGAATTAATGGCTGTACCAGATTTAAAATATGTTGTACCCATTCCTGATTCATTACCCATCACAGTGGCTTCTATGTTACCTACCGGTGCTCTATTGGCCATGAATGCTGTCTTAAAGGCTCATGAACATGTTGAGGAATTATTGAAGAATAAAAGTGCTGATGATGCTAATACAAAATGTAAAATGTTAATAGTGGGTACAGGTGGCTTAGCCTTATGGGCTGTACGTTTGGCTTGCTATCACTTTGCAAGTAAAGGTCTTGATAATTTTGTTGAACTAACAGTTGCAAGTCTCAGAGATGAGGGCTTCCGTTTAGCTACAGAAATACAACAGTAAGTTTTTATAACTTTAATTATTTTATAAAATTTAATCAATTTTTAATTTTATTTTTATTTTAGTGTCAGTGTTGTGCAGTGGAACGAATGTTTATATGAACCCCAATTAATTGAACGTACTAAGGACTTGTGTGGTGGCCCTGTAGATATTGTCATTGATTTTGGCACCACTTCACGCAGTTTACATCGTTCTATGCATTGTCTTACTAAGGGTGGCGTTGTGCTTATTAGTGATGATGTGGGGGAAAAACTATTGCCCAAATTCTCTAGACTTGCTCAAGAGAATAATCAACAAATTATACCCATTTCCAGCGGTTCAGTTGAACAATTACGTCAACTGGTTGATATTGTGGCCAACAAACATATTGAACCTCCACCACATTCGGTATTCCCCTGTGAGCAAGCCGCCGAAGTTATACAGAAATTGTGTAGTTCAGAAATACCTGGACGTGCCATCTTACGTTTCCATGACATTGAATAATTTCACCAAAAAAAAAACGTTCAAAAACAACTGATAAAAACAATAAAACTTCAAACCTCCAATTAACAAAAAAAAATTTAGTATTACACAAAGAAAATGGAAAAATATTCAGGTTTAACAATAGGATTTAAAAAAATGGTTTGATTATATATTCATACATGCATACATACATATAATTTCATAAATGTAATTTGTATAACCAATTGAAATTACTATCATCTTGTGCTCCTCTTGGTATACAAATCAAAAACATTTTTTTTATCATAAAACCGTAAAAATAACCGTTATTTGCTAGTATTTGTAGGATGTAACGGTTATTTAAGTAATTGTCTATTTAATTGTTAATATTTGGACCGTAGAATTACCAAAACATTAAAAATTTAATAAAAAAAAAACAAAAACATTAAAACAGGTCATCATATTAGATGTTGTACTACTCTACTCATATTTTTATTAATTATTAAGTATTTTTCCTTATTATTTATAAGTTTTATGCTCTGATCTTTTTTTATTTTTATTTTATTATTATATTTTCTTTTTATTTTAGTTTCGTTTTTAATTAATAAGTTCCCAGTTAAAAAAAAAAGTATTCTTGAAAACATATTATTATTGAGCGCAATTTTAAAGCAATGAATTTGTTTATGTTTTATTTAGGCAAAACTTATATTTATTTTTATTTTATTTTTTATAATTATTAATTTTTATTTAGTTTTTAATGTATAATTTTTTATGTTTATTTCTTTTCTATTATTATTAGTTCTTTTTTTTTTCAAAACCAATTAAAACATTGTATGTTTTTTTAATAATATTATAAATTAATACCAAAAAAATTACAAAAACAAAGCAAACTTTTAAAATTTGTTAAATTGCTTATCTCTAATGTTATTTCACTTGGCTTAGATATCACTCAAAAAAGAAAATAAATAAAATAAAAATAATAAAATAAAATTAAAAAAAAAATAATAATAATATAAAGAACAAAATTAATAATAATAAAAATATTCTAAAATAAAAGAAGTTATTAAAAAGAATAAAAATTAAAATATATAAAAACTTAAAAAAATGGTCGTGTTTTATTATTTTATTTCATACGCACAGATGGGTCAAAGTCAACGTCATTATGTAAGTTTCAAGGGCCATTGCGCCCATAAAACAAATGATGTATGATTAAATAGGCTTTATTTAAAATGTTTTTATACCCTCCACCGCCACAAGTGTTAAGGAGGGTATATTAAATTTGCCATTCGGTTTATAACGCTTAGAGGAAATCATATCAGACCCTATAATGTATATAAATTTATGCATCGAGTCGAAATCCGTATGTTGTTGGCAGGCTCACATCCACAATAAGTGGCAGAGCTCAATGAAGTTTGATCTGAGTATTTATTAAAGTCCTAAGAAGTTTTATACTTAAAACCATAGACCGATACCTGAGGCAACCTCTAAGTTCAAGCAAAGAAATTGTCAAATATAAATCGACAAAATAGAATTTTGAAAATTAGTTTAGCAGAAATAAGTTATAGCCAAATATATACTTTTATGACTCAGTTTTAAGTTGCTTTCTATTTTTGGCCTTAGAATCATCTTGTCGACCATCAGTTTTGTCTGAATCGGGTTTTCTATCAATGGACAAGTTCTCCTGATACTGGTTAATAATGTTAGAAACAGTTTAACTACAGACCTTTGAATGCTTGGCCAACTTTTTGTGGGACTAAGCTGGGGCTTGTTGAAAATATTTAACAATTTAAGTACGCACTTTTTCTGGTCACTCATTTTTAATTTTGGTAACTTGATCTCACTTCTTATTTATAGTTCATGTTCATGAAGAACTTTAAATTTTCATTTTTTTCGATTTTTTTGGGACATAATTCTGTAACTTTAGAATCGTTAGATTATGTTAATGAAATTTCATATGGTAAGAATTATTTCACAAGAGTATAAAGTCCTATCTGGGAGTGTTCGTAGTCGGTGACACTCCAAAAATGGCCACCTCAAATATGTTGACCTTTTTTAGTTCGCCAAAAATTCATTTATGAATTGAGACAAAAGAAAATTTGCGCACAGATAGTTCATGCTTATCTCTTATAGTTTCAGAGATATATAAAAATATAAATGCATTTTTACCCTTATTTTTCTTAGCGGGCTTAATGCAGATCCTTATTTTTTAATATGCGTCAAATAATGTAATTGATGTAATAACCATATAAATATCCGTTGCATCCGTTAAAGAGTTATATTAATCTGAGGTCAGAAATTTGATTTTTTTCGGAAAAAAAGATGGCAATTTCTTCATTTATAAAACATATTCTTCCAAACTTTAAAATTTTTATAGTTTGGTAAAGAATTCTTAAGGGAAATCATTAAAAATATATTCGATTAAGATCGCAGCAAGATCTATCTAAAGTTGGTCTATTCGTTTTTTTTTTGCTCAGTTCTCAAATCGCAAATTATTGTCACTTTATAGCTTACTTTCTGTCGGACGTTCGTTATATGGACAAGGTGATCATTTCAGTAAAAAAATCTAAATTTTTCAATATCTGTTATATGAATTGGGATTTTGGGTCTTCTCTATGAAAAAGTGGAACATTTTTTAATTTTCCGTTTCATGCAGAAATTTATATATCGTTATTTGTTTCAATTTTATTAAAGTTTAAATAATAATTTTATTTTCAAAAAATATAAATATAATAAATATATAAGACTTTTTTATATTTCTATGTTAATAAAAAGTTATAGACAGATATCTGAGTTAACCTTAAAATTCAGAAAAAAACTTAAGTAAGTTTTACATTTTATACAAAATATATCAGTTTTATACTTGTCTTTTCCAATTAGCAACACGCACCCTGACTTTTGTGTTACCATTTCTTTGTGAATAAATACAATTTTCAAAGAAAAAGAAGCAGCATTCATAACAAAAACAAATATTGAGGAATTTTAAAAGTTTTCATAAAATATCAATAAAAAACGTATTATTTTGTTTAATTCTGCTATAGAAATGCCTCCCAAAACTACTCCATATGTATTGAATGTAAAAAAACCGAATCCTTGTTGTGGCGTTCAGTAGAAAATGGACAAATATGTCAGACGTGTTATGAATTACGTGAAACTAAGGAATCAAATGATAACACAAAATCTCAGGAAGGAACGGTGGAGGAGAAGAAAACCAAAAGTAATAAAGATGCTAAAGATGAGGCTAAAGGTGATAACAAGAAAGAAAGTACTACAACTTTAGCAGAAGAACGTGGCGCTCGTTTGAGAAAAAGTACCAGAGCTACACGTTTCAAAACAAAACTGATAGCTAATCAAGCCACTACAGCAATGGTAATGGAGAAAAATCCACGGTGGTGGTGGAGGTAAACAACAAACTAAAGGACGTAATCGTAGAAGTTTATTTAAAGGGTGCCGCTTAAAACACCTATGGCCCAAGCCACTACACACTCAGTGGAAAGTTTATTTCATAAGGTAGGCAGAATTTTGTTTTGCGAAATGGAGTTTTACTAAAAAATATTTTATTTTAGGGATCCTATTTACAAGTTGGCGATATAGTATCTCTAGTAGACAGTGAAGATAATGTGTATTATGCTCAAATAAGAGGTTTATTAATCGACAATTATTGCGAGAAATCAGCATTTCTTACCTGGCTTATACCCCACTCAAGAAAGTCCAGATCCCAAGGAAGGATTCGATGCAGCCACATATCTAATAGGTAAATAGTAAACTAATTATGTGAAAATATTATATTCATATATGCTGAGATTTAAAATATTCAATACATATTAGCTCTTATGGGGTTGAAATATTCTCATCCTAGTTTTTCCGGTAGAGGCAATTTTTTCATTGAATTTTTATAGCAAATTTGCTCTGCTTTCATTATCTATTTAATTTGCATTTTTTGTATTATTTGTCAAAGAAATTATGGAAATAGGTAAATTTGAGTACAAGAAGCCAACTTTAGGTTAGATTTTCAGCCACTTTTTTGAAAGTATATGGTATCTATGAAAATGTAAGAATTTAAGAATTATCTTTTACGCGGTGCGCTTTGCTGTACAAAAATTCGCCTCAGTCCTAGATCTCGAAAGAATTTCAAACAAATCACAGTACACATGTATTAAAAATTGATACCAAATTTAAAAATTCGATAACCAATATTTGCTTTTATGGGGGTTCCTTCTCCCTGATCCTTTACGTCCTACATTTTGTATAGTAACATAGTTGAGGAAATGATTTGCAACAAATTTGAAAATTCCTGCTGTTATAGTTCCTAGATATATGATAATTAACATTTGATTTATATGGGGGTTACATTCCTTGGTCCTATCCGTCCTACATATTTTCTAGTAGAATAGAACATTCGTTTGTATAATTCTATAAATATTCGATAATTAATATTTGCTTTGTATCCCCACTTCCTCTGTCCCTATCCGTCCTACATTTAGTCCACTAAAACACTTCCTTGAAAAAGTGATTGGTGCTAATTTGGAAAGGGTTAAGTAATTTTTATTTTCATTTTAGGGCCCGATGAGAACTTTCTCGTAAATTATCTTGCTTGGAATTTGTTATGCATGCCTCCCAGCAATTACTACTTGGACCGGACAACACCTTAATCCTTTGCCCGAT
>PYHX02000494.1:78926040-79081613 GCA_004302925.2 Cochliomyia hominivorax | reverse complement strand
AACAACACAAAACTCCAAAGCTATCATTTGGTAACCATATCATAATGTAACCTCACTTTGTACCAAAAATGTGGATCCCCAAAAATTAATAAATAAAAAAATCTTGTTTTATAATTAATTTTTTTTTATTAAAAAAAAGTAATAAAAAAGCGTTTTAGCACTACTGTGTGTTGTTTATTTATTTTGTTATTATTTTATTGTTGTTGTTATTATTGTTGTTGTTCATTAAATGATACGGTCAAAATATTTCACTCAATTCGTTGAGTATAACAGCACAACCTTGTGTATATGACGTCTATATATTTTTTGTGAGTGGAGCTTTAACTGTATGTGTGCGTAAACAACACCAAAAAACAAAACAAAAACAGAAAAACTCGTTATTTTGAGTGTTAACACATACACACACACACAGCTACAAAATTTGTTTGTTAAGAATCACATAAAATACTGGTGTTCAACACCATAAAAATTTAGTCGTTCGACAACCAACAAACTAAAATTTTCAACAAAAAAAAAAAAAAAAAAGATAAAAAACAACAAGTAGAAAATATCTCTACGGAGAAATTTATCTGGAAAATAAATTAAAGTTCAAAGAAAAACAAAAAGAAGAAAAAATTTTTCAATAAAATCAAAAAACAAGAAGAGAGTGTTGAAGAAGAAAAGTTTGTTAAAAAAACTGAAAATTCTTAACTTAAAGACTCTTTATTGCAAAAAAAGAAAAGAAAATTTTAAAATTTTTTAGTAAAAAACTCTCATAAAAAATTTAACAATTTATTGTGTGTGTGTTAAATATTGAAATTAATTGACAAACAAAATGCCGGTCGATATTTATACTCAACAATTTGTGCCACCAAGGTATTTATTTTTAGATTTTGTTTTTGTTTGAAAAAGAAAAAAACATGTTTCTGGAAAATTATTGAAAATTGAACAAAAGTAAATTTTTATGTAATAATTTACAATAACAACAACAAAAAAAGAAGTATAGATACTTGAAAATTATTGTACTGTTGCTATGGCAAATTTATGAAAACATTGTATCCATTCAAAATGTGAAAATATTAGAAATTTTTTTAAATTAAAGAATTAAAAATAAAGCTATGCCAAATCTTCAATACCCTCCATCAAACATACGTGTGAAGTAAATACGTTATACTTTGTACATACACACTCACAAAGATATACTTAAATATAACACAAGAGCACTTAAAATTAGTTATATTTTTGGCTATAAATTTTTCCTATTAACCCGATTGCTAATTGGTTTAATAGGAAATTAATTCCATTCTAATTTGTCGATTTGTAATTGACAATTTTATTAAAGGTTTCCACTTGAACTTGCTTCAGATATCGGTCTCTTTTTAAATATAACAAACCAATTTTGCTGCTAAATAATTAAGGAACTTTTTAGAACTATAACAAATACTCAGGCCAAACTTCATTAACCTCTGTCAATTTTGAAAATGTGCCAACAATAGATGGACAAACGGACATAACTAAATCGACTCCGATTTTTATTTTATGTAGGAATATATATATACATTGTGGGTCTGAAATGATTCCTGCTTAGCATTACACACAGAATGACAAATTTAATATACCCTTTTCACCACTTATAAAGGTGGAGGGTATAAAAAATATTTTTATAATTTTAATCACTAATGATGAAATTTCGAAAATTTTCGGAAATTCTTCCATTAACGATGTTATACTGCTTTCTGTCACTTTGCTCGAACAGGTAGTCCTTATCCGTTACTTTTAGCTGAATCAAGTTTTCTATCAAAGCACAAGTTCCTTTGTTTAATAACGTTGGAAACATTTTGACAGCAGAGCTTTGAATGCTTGGCCAATGTTTTGTAGGATAAAGTTGAATTTTGTTGGAAGTATTTAATTAGATTAACAATATATTCATTTGTTTAACATTAAACACAAAACTGACATGTTTTACAAAATTAACTTGATCTAAAAGAATCAAATATTACTTGGGGTTAAAAGTTTTAATGAAAAACTTGTGTTAAGAACTTTTCAATCTCACTCCTTACAAATATTAGTTAAGCCGTGATCACAATTTAATCTATTTTTAGTTAATTTTCCTCTTGTGAGTGGTGAATATTTTTATTAATTTATACTTCAGTAAATGGTGTAATTTTCTTTTTGTTGTGTTTATTTGCTTATTCGCCGCAAAATGTTGTTCACATTGAATATTTTTTTCTATTTATTGTTTACTTTCTATTCTAAATTGAAAACTTGCCATAAATCAATTGCACCCATACAATATTTTTTTTTTTAATTTTAATTTTTGCCTACAATTCAATAAATTTTTATTTTCTTTCTATTTTTGTAATTGATTTTTTTTTCAAATTAATTGTTATTTATTATTTTAGATTAAATTTAAAAATAAAAGAAATTATATTTTTATTGGCAAATATCTGCTTTAAAATTATACATGACTCGTGGTTTTGAAAAGTTAAAATAATAAAAGAAATAAAGAAAATAAATACTTTTAAAAAGATTTTGATATTTTGACAAAAAATAATTGTTAAATTTGATCATTTAAATTTTAAAATTTAAAACTGTTATAAATTGAATGATTTTAATTTTATAAACGAGATTTTTTTCAGATTTTGAATATTTTCAATACAATGGAAAATCAAATCAAGAATTCAAGTTTTTCTTGTTCTATATTTTATATTCCAAGGTTGGCATTGCAATTATTAGTAATGATGTGGTCTAGTAATAATTGCCTTGACTCTACAACTCTCTAAAGACAATAATCCAACATGTTATACCCAATTCCTGAAATTCATTTTCAACAATAACTTGTTTGCTATTTTTAAGAGCAAGATCGAAAGATCTTAATGATCTTTGAACTTGTTTTGATTTTTTAATCATGTTACCTTTGTAAAAAATGTCAGTTATTATGTCAAATGTCAAGACAAATCAATATATTGTTAATCTGCTTAAAATTAGTGACCATAAAAACTGTGTACTAAAAAATATTAAATATTTTCAACAAAACCCAACTTGGTTCTAAGAAAAATTGGCTAAGCATCCAAAGATCTGCCATCAAGTGTTTCCAATGTTATGAGCAGTTCTGGGAGAACTTGTCCTTTGATAGAAATCCTGGTTTCAGTTAGAGGGAAATGGTCCACATAATGTTTATAAAGAAAAAAAGCATTTTTAAAGAGCTCTCAACACATCCGGTAGGAAAGCAATCCGGTGTAGGTCAATGCAAGTGAGACATACAAGGCCCAAAAAGTTCTTGACAGGAACGCTGCTAAAAATTAGAGGAAAAAACAGAGCACAGAAATATAGTCAAGTTTTCTAAAAAAAATATTCCTGCTGCGTAATGAATAACGAAACGAGTATTTTGGCAGATTCAAGTTCCTGATCAAAAATTGTATGTTACTTATGTTTAAAGAAATGTTGAAGAAAAGTTTAGGTTCCAAAATGCATTTGCGGCAAAGAGGCCAATGGACTCTAGAAGTTTCGAAATTTACACTAAGGATTGTTAACAAAAAGGTCTGCTTCAATTCGAAAAGACTTCATAATGTGTCTACTTATTTTTGGCCTGACTTGGCATCCTGTCACTATGGTAAACAAGCCCTTGAGTGGTATAAGAACAATAATGTGGTATTTGTGACCAAAAAAGGCAAATCCTCCAAATTGTCCCGAACAAAGTGCAGTGGAGAAAAATTGGACTCTTATTATAAGAGAATGGGAAATCACAAAAAGATGAAAAAGAGACATCGAGACAGAAATAACTAATAAATGTTAATGTAAGAGTTTTCGAAAAAGGTTCAAAATTTTATCATTAGTGATTGTAATAATTTAAATCAAATAAAAAACATTAAAACTCTAAGCTTAGAGCTTTTCATTTTTATTAACATAAATGTATGTTAAGAATTTTTTTTATCTTACTCCTTATTAAATTTATCAAATGAAGGAGTTATTAAAAAATACTTGAATATAATTATTTTAAATTGTTATACTTATTTTATAACAATTATTTTCAAGTGATCCTCTTAAGAACTTTATTTTGATTTTAAAATACTTTTCAAAAAGTGATTGGACAGTTTTTTAATACATGAAAAACATTTCAGAATTCGTGACCACAAAATAAGATAATAATTTTATTCTTTCAAAATTAAATTCCTAAAAAAAAAAAATTCTTTGTAAACATTTTTAAATCTAATGATCTTTTTTTCTGATCATTAGAAAAACTCGTCTCTCATATGTCTAATCCAATAAAATAAAACAAAAACAATTCAACCACAATTCTAATAAATGATCATCAATGATGGATGAATGTTCCTTAATGTTAGAGAATTTATAGATTAATTAACAACAATATGATGTCAGATCATTTAAATAAGTCAGTCATTGACAGAGAGTTTTATAAAAAATACAACAACAACAATCACCAGAAAAAAATTTCAATTGCCAAAGAATGTTTTTAATTAAATTCATGAGAGTAAAACTAAAACAAGTAAAATTGGAATATTCGGCTATGGCGAATCTAACAATACCCTCCATCACAAATGTGTGTGAAGTACATACGTTGTGTTTTGTACATACATACTCACACATACACTCACAGTTGTGTACAATATATAAAAGTTTTTCTTAAATATTTACGAAAGATTTTGCTAGTCTTAAATAGTAAACTTCTAAGGACTGGAACAATTACTCAGACCAAATTCTTTGAGTTCTATCTGTATTCTGTATCTGGATGTGATCTGTGTGTGCCAGCAACAGATAGACAGACAAACATAGCTAAATCCACACAGATTTTGATTTAATGCAAGATTATATATACATAAACTTCTCAGGACTATAACAAATATTCAGTTCAAAATTCATTGAGCTTTGTAAATTTTTGCGGAAGTGAACGTGTCAACTAGAGACAGACATAGCTAGATCGACTTAGATGTTGATGTTTCCTTCTTAGCGTTACACACGGAATGACAAAGTGAATATACCCTCTTTACCACTCGTGTTGGTGGAGGGTCCAAAAACCAAATGCAAGCACCATTTGCAAATGAGTAGAAAAATTTTAATAAAATTTTTCTTTTCAAAAATTTTCTCTTTTTTAATTTTCATTTATTGTTCAATTTGTTTATTTTTTTATTACAATTTAATTCTTATTTTCAATTTCAAATTTTTCTCTCCGTCTCGGGGAAATGGTGTTTGTCGAACATTTCGAAAGTTCATGCTATAAATTTTTGTTTTTCTTTACCCCCAATCGATAGACTGGTTAAACTGGCCCCAGTAAATGAATTTCAAATTAGTTCAGTAACGGTAGTCAAAACGAACGGTTATTGTTATCGTTATAAAAAAAAAATCATAAATATTGAAAAATATTAACGGTAGTTATTATTATTTTTTTTTTTTTGCAATTTGAAATTATTACATTGTGGAAAACTTTAAAAAAGAAAAAATTATTTAAAAATAAATTACAAAAATATAAAATCGAAACTTAATAAAATATATATTTAAATAATTTGTGATCATTTAAGGATTAAAAACTTATATAAATTTTGAAAATTCTTTAAAAGATTTTTAAAATTTTGTGTTTTGGAAAATCGTTAATAAAAAAATATTAAAAGGAATGAATTTAATATTTTGAAAGTGTATAAAATAAATTTTATTAAAAAAAATAATTGTCAAATTTTAAATAAATTTTTAAATTTTGAAATATTTATTAAGATTTTGAAATAAATTCAATATTTTGAAAGAAAATGACTTTAATTATAAAAAATTGCAAAAGTTTTTCAAATTAAAAAACTTAAAAAAAATATATTTTATTCATATTTTGAATTAAATTAATAATTTTAAAAGTAAAAAAAAAAATATTTTATTCATATTTTGAATTAAATTCATAATTTTAAAAGTAAATTATTGAAATCGAAAAAAATATAAATAATGTTTTTATTTCTTCAATAAATCATAATAATTTTATTAAAAAAACTTTAAGTGAATACTGACGAACACTAAATTTTGAATTAAAAAAACTTTACAGGAAAAAATTAAAAATATTTTGAAATAAATTAAAAAATTTTAAAGTGAATTTTTTAAATTAAAAAAAAATATAAACAATTTTTCATTAAGAATCATAATATTTTGATTTTTTATATTTTAAACTATTTTATATATTTTATTCAGATTTTGAAATAAAAATGTAATTAATAATTTTTCAATTCCTTCAAGGAATCTTGATATTTTGAATTCACTATATTATTAAAATAACGTGAATAGATTTTAAATTTACATTAGAATTTTAAATTAAAAACATACAAAAATTTTTAAAATTAAATGTTTTGAAATTTGTTTTGATTTTTAATGTTTGAAGAAATGTATTCATAACATTTCCTTTTTCTTTTGAAAATGTTATGAAAATAATTTCAAAAAAATAGACCAATATAATATTTTTTAAATTTTAAATTAAAAGAAGCTTTTAAAATATTTATTAAGATTTGAAATAGTTTAATTTCAAATGAATTTTTGATTTTAAATTCCATTCCATATTCCATTTTTAAATATTTGCTTAATTTTTTCGAAATTTCGAAAATAATCCGAATACAAAAGATTCTCAATAATTAGAAAAAAATTTGTTTTAGGTTTAATTCCAATTTCGGAAATGTAATAATAAAGTTCTAAGGATCTAATCATTTTTATATCAATTTATAACTATAATGAATTAAAGAATCTCCAGAAAATTTTGAATGTAACTGTTTAAGCTTATCGTAAAAAGAGCATATAGTTTTGGATCCCTTTCAATGGTTTAAACTCTTTTTAAAATCATTTTTTAGGCTTCGAATAAAAGAAATTAATAAATTAAACTAATATTTATTATCCCACCAAAGCATAAATTCTATATATAATTGTGATTTTTATCTGGCATTACTGTTATGCATCCTTCTATCTGATAGTCTATTTTTTCCCTGCCAACTGAGGGTTGCTTGCTTCACTTAAACATGAGTAAACTCAGGTTAAGACAATTGAATTGCCCGGACCGCATTTTTTATAACTATTGAAGATACACTACCACGAGGTGCTAAAGTGATTGATTCTGAATTTTATTTAGAACTTAAAGTCAATTGTAAATCTTTTCAATATTTTACTTTTAAAAAATTTTCACTAATTTTTCAA
This sequence comes from Cochliomyia hominivorax, assembly GCA_004302925.2. Classification (NCBI taxonomy): domain Eukaryota; kingdom Metazoa; phylum Arthropoda; class Insecta; order Diptera; family Calliphoridae; genus Cochliomyia; species Cochliomyia hominivorax. The sequence goes on along the minus strand of PYHX02000494.1, from coordinate 79,074,464 downwards.
AATTTCTTCTCATACATATTAATTGAGACACGATCTTTAGGTTTTCAACAATTTCTTTTAATAGATCCATTATTATGATCATTTGCTTTTTAATAATTGATTGCCCTAAAAACCCTCAATTACTTTAATAAAAAATTAATTAAAATCAATTTAACCGAATACCACAATTGTTATTATTATTATTAAAACTCACAAAGTTCAATTATTTTAATAAAAAAATCAACTTTCTAAGAATTAAATAATAATAATAATAATTGAATAATATTTATTTTGATTTCCCTTCATTTTCTGAACACAATTTTAATAATTTTTTTATGTTCTTAAAATAAAACTTCTAGTTAAATTTTTATTTAAAATGCAAAACATTTATCGATTTTTCTTCTATAATTTATTTTTAATTTTTTTCAAATTACTTATAAATTAAAAAATAAAATAAAAATGCAATTGTTTTAAATTTTATATTGTAATACTCATGTTTATTAATAAATAGTAATTAATCGTTTGAAACGAATCTTAATTACTCTATAAAAAAGTCTAAAAATATTTTATAAATTTAAAGATTTTAAAATTTTTTGATAAACGAGATTTTGAAAACTTTCAATACAACGAAATTACAATCTCAAACATTCACTTCTTTACGCTAAAGTTATTTGTATGGCGGTCTTATTAGATTGCGTTATTATTGCGTAATTTTAAAGCATTCAAAGGTCACCCGTCAATATTATTAAACCGTGCAAATTTGTCCTTTAATAGAAAATCTGGTTCAGGTAGAAGAAATGTAAAGCATTTTCAAAAAAATTTCCCAACACAACCGGCTTAGCAGCTCGGTTAACTCAGTGCTGAGACTATTTGGTACGATAGTGAAAGCTGATGCAGGTTTACAAGGCTCGAAATGTTCCTGACAGGAGCGCTGCTTAAAATGTCCGGAAATTGCAGTCAGGTTTTCTAAAAAAATATATTTTGCTACATAATGATTGATGAAAATTCCTGGTCAAAAACTTTTATGCTCGAAATAATGTTGAAGAAAAGTTAGGGATCAAAAGTAGTCAAAATTTCCAAAAAGTTCTTAATATGGCAAACAATATGCAATTGCGGCAAAGGAGGCCAATCATTTCTAACAACCGAAAATTTACATCGAGGAATGTTTACAAAAATCATAATCATAACACTTCATAATGTGTCTACCTATTTTTGGCCCGACTTGGCATTCTGTCACTATGGTAAACAAGTCTTCAAACGACACAAATCCTCCAAATTGCCCTAAAGTAAACTCTTATTAAAAAAGAAAGGCATCCAAAAGTGTGGTAAGATTTAAAATGAAGATGGGCTACCTGTTCGACCAAAGTGACAGAGAGCACTATAAAAACATTAATGGAAGGGTTTCCGAAGGGTTTCACAAATTACTCATTAGTGATTAAAACTTAACAATTTTTTTTAATTTTTCGATCTTTCTCTAAAAATCGTTTCAGAATAACGTCTGTTCTTAAACGATTTTTTCTTACTGTTACTTACAATATGACAAACTAAATATTCACTATTTATTCCTCATTCGTAGCGGTAAAAAATATAAAAATAATTAAAATTACGTCATTTGTTGTTCAAAAAAAAAACGTTAATTTCAAAATTTTTAAATTTTACATTCATTTTTTTTGTAACAACAAAGAATATAAATTGTTTAGAACGTTACTCTTTTTTTAATTATTTTTTGTGTAAATATTTGAATTTCGAAGTATGACAAATTATTTATCTTACTTACTACCAGTTTAAAGTATCTTGTTCTATTAGTTTAAATATTTGTTAGGAAAAAATATCTACAATTTTTTTTGTTTTACAATTTCTTTATATCTGTATATTTATTTCTATGTACGTCTTCAAGGTGATTTCAACATACATAAACAATTATCTAACGAAAATTTAAACAAAAAATACAAAAATAAATAACAAAATTAATGATCAAATAATCCAAATATTTATTTGACTAAATCGATTGTTTTCGTTAAGTGATTTTTTTTTAATTTTTTCCTAAGTGAAAAATTTGTCATACGAAATTGTTTTTTCCACTTTAAATTACCTGAGAATTTAAGTTTTCAATATTTATAACAAGTATATCGGAACTCAAAATTCTTAAAATTTCCAAAAGATTATTAAAATTTAAAACATATAAGAGTTTTTTCAAATTCATACTTAAATTTTAATATTTTTTGAAATTCAATATTTTTTTCAAATTTTCATCATAAAGTATTGAAAATTAAATATTTTATAGAAATATTACTAAAATTTCAATATTTTTTAAAGTGTGATTTTATTTTAATAATTTAATAAATAAATAAAATTTTGAAAGTGAAATGAAGGTTAAACAGGTAATTTTTTTAAACCTTTAATTCTGACTTGATAATAATTTTCTTAATACAAAAATTATAAACAAAAAAAAACTAATGTTTTTCTTTTTCTTTATTACAGAGCTTCAGCTCCTATACCAACTCCCGTTGAATCGTTCCACCTTTCTGATAGTCCAATTTCCTCCTCGCCAAGTGAGTGTTGTTTGAGTCATTTAAATATGAATAAACTCTGCCGTCAAGTGTCAATTGAATCGCCTGGCCCACAGGTGAAAAACTGTGTATTCAATTTCTTTGTACCCATTGAAGATACACCACCATGTGGTGCACGCATAAAAATCGTATGTGCCGGTGCCTGTTATAGACGTCGTGATCGTTCGGCCTCTATAACCAGTATGTCATCAGTATCATCGGATTTAAGTGATTATTGTCCTACATCAGCACCACCTCCACAATCTTCACCCGCACATGCTGGTGTACGTGAGGTTCATTTTTCCCCGGTTATGAGGTGGCCGGCGTTATTGAGTCATTGGGTAGTGAGGTGAATGAAACAAATAATATGGGTTTGAAAATTGGTCAACGTGTTATTGTGTATCCGTTCGAGGAGGCACCAGCTGGTTATGCTGAATTAATGGCTGTACCAGATTTAAAATATGTTGTACCCATTCCTGATTCATTACCCATCACAGTGGCTTCTATGTTACCTACCGGTGCTCTATTGGCCATGAATGCTGTCTTAAAGGCTCATGAACATGTTGAGGAATTATTGAAGAATAAAAGTGCTGATGATGCTAATACAAAATGTAAAATGTTAATAGTGGGTACAGGTGGCTTAGCCTTATGGGCTGTACGTTTGGCTTGCTATCACTTTGCAAGTAAAGGTCTTGATAATTTTGTTGAACTAACAGTTGCAAGTCTCAGAGATGAGGGCTTCCGTTTAGCTACAGAAATACAACAGTAAGTTTTTATAACTTTAATTATTTTATAAAATTTAATCAATTTTTAATTTTATTTTTATTTTAGTGTCAGCGTTGTGCAGTGGAACGAATGTTTATATGAACCCCAATTAATTGAACGTACTAAGGACTTGTGTGGTGGCCCCGTAGATATTGTCATTGATTTTGGCACCACTTCACGCAGTTTACATCGTTCTATGCATTGTCTTACTAAGGGTGGCGTTGTGCTTATTAGTGATGATGTGGGGGAAAAACTATTGCCCAAATTCTCTAGACTTGCTCAAGAGAATAATCAACAAATTATACCCATTTCCAGCGGTTCAGTTGAACAATTACGTCAACTGGTTGATATTGTGGCCAACAAACATATTGAACCTCCACCACATTCGGTATTCCCCTGTGAGCAAGCCGCCGAAGTTATACAGAAATTGTGTAGTTCAGAAATACCTGGACGTGCCATCTTACGTTTCCATGACATTGAATAATTTCACCAAAAAAAAAACGTTCAAAAACAACTGATAAAAAACAATAAAACTTCAAACCTCCAATTAACAAAAAAAAATTAGTATTACACAAAGAAAATGGAAAAATATTCAGGTTTAACAATAGGATTTTAAAAAATGGTTTGATTATATATCCATACATGCATACATACATATAATTTCATAAATGTAATTTGTATAACCAATTGAAATTACTATCATCTTGTGCTCCTCTTGGTATACAAATCAAAAACATTTTTTTTTTCATAAAACCGTAAAAATAACCGTTATTTGCTAGTATTTGTAGGATGTAACGGTTATTTAAGTAATTGTCTATTTAATTGTTAATATTTGGACCGTAGAATTACCAAAACATTAAAAATTTAATAAAAAACAAAAACATTAAAACAGGTCATCATATTAGATGTTGTACTACTCTACTCATATTTTTATTAATTATTAAGTATTTTTCCTTATTATTTATAAGTTTTATGCTCTGATCTTTTTTTATTTTTATTTTATTATTATATTTTCTTTTTATTTTAGTTTCGTTTTTAATTAATAAGTTCCCAGTTTAAAAAAAAGTATTCTTGAAAACATATTATTATTGAGCGCAATTTTAAAGCAATGAATTTGTTTATGTTTTATTTAGGCAAAACTTATATTTATTTTTATTTTATTTTTTATAATTATTATTTTTATTTAATTAGTTCTTAATGTATAATTTTTTATGTTTATTTCTTTTCTATTATTATTAGTTCTTTTTTTTCAAAACCAATTAAAACGTTGTATGTTTTTTTAATAATATTATAAATTAATACCAAAAAAATTACAAAAACAAAGCAAACTTTTAAAATTTGTTAAATTGCTTATCTCTAATGTTATTTCACTTGGCTTAGATATCACTCAAAAAAGAAAATAAATAAAATAAAAATAATAAAATAATATTAAAAAAAAATAATAATAATATAAAGAACAAAATTAATAATAATAAAAAATATTCTAAAATAAAAGAAGTTATTAAAAAAGAATAAAAATTAAAATATATAAAAACTTAAAAAAATGGTCGTGTTTTTATTATTTTATTTCATACGCACAGATGGGTCAAAGTCAACGTCATTGCGTTATGTAAGTTTCAAGGGCCATTACGCTCATAAAACAATTGATGTATGATTAAATAGGCTTTATTTAAAATGTTTTTATACCCTCCACCGCCACAAGTGTTAAGGAGGGTATATTAAATTTGCCATTCGGTTTATAACGCTTAGAGGAAATCATATCAGACCCCATAATGTATATAAATTTATGCATCGAATCGAAATCCGTATGTTGTTGGCGGCTCACATCCACAATAAGTGACAGAGATCAATGAAGTTTGATCTGAGTATTTATTAAAGTCCTAAGAAGTTTTATACTGAAAACCATAGACTGTTACCTGAGGCAACCTCTAAGTTCAAGCAAAGAAATTGTCAAATATAAATCGACAAAATAGAATTTTGAAAATCAGTTCAGCAGAAATAAGTTATAGCCAAATATATACTTTTATGACTCAGTTTTAAGTTGCTTTCTATTTTTGGCCTTAGAATCATCTTGTGGACCATCAGTTTTGTCTGAATCGGGTTTTCTATCAATGGACAAGTTCTCCTGATACTGGTTAATAATGTTAGAAACAGTTTAACTACAGACCTTTGAATGCTTGGCCAACTTTTTGTGGGACTAAGCTGGGGCTTGTTGAAAATATTTAACAATTTAAGTACGCACTTTTTCTGGTCACTCATTTTTAATTTTGGTAACTTAATCTCACTTCTTATTTATAGTTCATGTTCATGAAGAACTTTAAATTTTCATTTTTTTCGATTTTTTGGGACATAATTCTGTAACTTTAGAATCGTTAGATTATGTTAATGAAATTTCATATGGTAAGAATTATTTCACAAGAGTATAAAGTCCTATCTGGGAGTGTTCGTAGTCGGTGACACTCCAAAAATGGCCACCTCAAATATGTTGACCTTTTTTAGTTCGCCAAAAATTCATTTATGAATTGAGACAAAAGAAAATTTGCGCACAGATAGTTCATGCTTATCTCTTATAGTTTCAGAGATATATAAAAATATAAATGCATTTTTACCCTTATTTTTTCTTAGCGGGCTTAATGCAGATCCTTATTTTTTAATATGCGTCAAATAATGTAATTGATGTAATAACCATATAAATATCCGTTGCATCCGTTAAAGAGTTATATTAATCTGAGGTCAGAAATTTGATTTTTTTCGGAAAAAAAGATGGCAATTTCTTCATTTATAAAACATATTCTTCCAAACTTTAAAATTTTTATAGTTTGGTAAAGAATTCTTAAGGGAAATCATTAAAAATATATTCGATTAAGATCGCAGCAAGATCTATCTAAAGTTGGTCTATTCGTTTTTTTTTTTTTTGCTCAGTTCTCAAATCGCAAATTATTGTCACTTTATAGCTTACTTTCTGTCGGACGTTCGTTATATGGACAAGGTGATCATTTCAGTAAAAAAATCTAAATTTTTCAATATCTGTTATATGAATTGGGATTTTGGGTCTTCTCTATGAAAAAGTGGAACATTTTTTAATTTTCCGATTCATGCAGAAATTTATATATCGTTATTTGTTTCAATTTTATTAAAGTTTAAATAATAATTTTATTTTCAAAAAAATATAAATATAATAAATATATAAGACTTTTTTATATTTCTATGTTAATAAAAAGTTATAGACAGATATCTGAGTTAACCTTAAAATTCAGAAAAAAACTTAAGTAAGTTTTACATTTTATACAAAATATATCCGTTTTATACTTGTCTTTTCCAATTAGCAACACGCACCCTGACTTTTGTGTTACCATTTCTTTGTGAATAAATACAATTTTCAAAGAAAAAGAAGCAGCATTCATAACAAAAACAAATATTGAGGAATTTTAAAAGTTTTCATAAAATATCAATAAAAAACGTATTATTTTGTTTAATTCTGCTATAGAAATGCCTCCCAAAACTACTCCCATATGTATTGAATGTAAAAAAACCGAATCCTTGTTGTGGCGTTCAGTAGAAAATGGACAAATATGTCAGACGTGTTATGAATTACGTGAAACTAAGGAATCAAATGATAACACAAAATCTCAGGAAGGAACGGTGGAGGAGAAGAAAACCAAAAGTAATAAAGATGCTAAAGATGAGGCTAAAGGTGATAACAAGAAAGAAAGTACTACAACTTTAGCAGAAGAACGTGGCGCTCGTTTGAGAAAAAGTACCAGAGCTACACGTTTCAAAACAAAACTGATAGCTAATCAAGCCACTACAGCAAATGGTAATGGAGAAAAATCCACGGGTGGTGGTGGAGGTAAACAACAAACTAAAGGACGTAATCGTAGAAGTTTATTTAAAAGGGTGCCGCTTAAAACACCTATGGCCCAAGCCACTACACACTCAGTGGAAAGTTTATTTCATAAGGTAGGCAGAATTTTGTTTTGCGAAATGGAGTTTTACTAAAAAATATTTTATTTTAGGGATCCTATTTACAAGTTGGCGATATAGTATCTCTAGTAGACAGTGAAGATAATGTGTATTATGCTCAAATAAGAGGTTTATTAATCGACAACTACTGCGAGAAATCAGCATTTCTTACCTGGCTTATACCCACTCAAGAAAGTCCAGATCCCAAGGAAGGATTCGATGCAGCCACATATCTAATAGGTAAATAGTAAAACTAATTATGTGAAAATATTATATTCATATATGCTGAGAATTCAATACATATTAGCTCTTATGGGGTTGAAATATTCTCATCCTAGTTTTTCCGGTAGAGCAATTTTTCATGAATTTTTATAGTAAATTTGCTCTGCTTTCATTATCTATTTAATTTGCATTTTTTGTATTATTTGTCAAAGAAATTATGGTAAAGAGGTAAATTTGAGTACAAGAAGCCAACTTTAGGTTAGATTTTCAGCCAACTTTTTTGAATTTTGCCAATTTGAAAACTCACAATTACGGTATTTATTGCAATTATCTTTTACGCGGTGCGCTTTGCTGTACAAAAATTCGCCTCAGTCCTAGATCTCGAAAGAAATTTCACAAATCACAATACACATGTATTAAAAAATTGATACCAAATTTAAAAATTCGATAACCAATATTTGCTTTTATGGGGGTTCCTTCTCCCCTGATCCTTTACGTCCTACATTTTGTATAGTAAAATAGTTGAGGAAATGATTTGCAACAAATTTGAAAATTCCTGCTGTTATAGTTCCTAAGATATATAATAATTAACATTTGATTTATATGGGGGTTACATTCCTTGGTCCTATCCGTCCTACATATTTTCTAGTAGAATAGAACATTCGTTTGTATAATTCTATAAATATTCGATAATTAATATTTGCTTTGTATCCCCACTTCCTCTGTCCCTATCCGTCCTACATTTAGTCCACTAAAACACTTCCTTGAAAAAGTGATTGGTGCTAATTTGGAAAAGGGTTAAGTAATTTTTATTTTCATTTTAGGGCCCGATGAAGAACTTTCTCGTAAATTATCTTGCTTGGAATTTGTTATGCATGCTCCCAGCAATTACTACTTGGACCGGACAACACCTTATCCTTTGCCCGATAGTTTGGAATATGATACTAAACCGGGTGGCTATATATGGACTACACTACCTGAATATCAGAGAAATAAACCAACAGTAGAGGTATAAATATACATTAAATTATAGTTTATTTTTTAATAAGACACAAATATAAAAAACCACAAAAAAAAAACTGAATCATTTGTATACAATAATTTAAAGATTAATAAGATAAAATATATAAATAAAAAACATGAATAGTTACAACTAAATTACGATAAAAACAATACTTAAGACAATTTCAAGCAAATTTGCTTAATTTTCATTCAAATTATAATCAATATCTGGTTTAGATTGACGAGCTTTGCGAGGACGTCCTCTAGAAACCGAGGGTTCTTCATGATCATTATTATTATCAGCAGACGATGTCCTTGATGAGGCCCTACGGCTAGTTTTTTTGGTTTTAATATTTATTTCTTCTACACTGCCTTCATCCTGTAGTTCTTCTATTATCAAATTTCCTGGTCTTTGTAGAGTACTTACTGGGCCATAGGGATTATTACTGGCCAATAAACCCAAAATACCATTAGGGAAATTTTTATTGATAACATTCATTATGCCTCTACCAATGTACGAGGCAGCCTCTTTCATATAGTATATAATCATATCTTGTCCCTTTTCTCTTACTTGTTCCAAATGTTGATCCACACATGTCTCGTGTTTCTTTAACAAAGGATGTATACAATTTTTATAAATAAATGTGCTACCATTACCCATTGATGGCAGTAGCCATAATATTAAGGCCACCTTAAATTCATAGTAGCATGGAAACCATGATAGAAATATATCTGTAAATGTTTCTGTGGCAGTAAAAATAGCAAATACAATCCAATACATCATCCATTTCACATAGTCTTCGGCGATTTTGGCGCGCACAGTTTTAAACGATATATAACCGGGATACAAAGTGCCACAGGTAAGAATACAAAGACGTGAAAATAAAATACTTATCATTTTTTATGTAATTTTTTTTGTCTTTATTTTATTTTTTTAATATTGAATGCCGTTAGCATAGAAGAATGAATGCTGAAATAATAAAATGAGAATTTCTTATTTTATTTTTTATTTTCAATTTTAACACTCACTTGACAGTTAACAGAAACAGAAAAATGTAATTTACATTTGAACTGATGCGGCTGCTGGAATTTTTTGTTATAAATAGCAGCCAGGCCAGGGAATGGGAATAAAAAAAATAATTACAGTGATGCCAACTGTACAAAAATTATAAGAACATTTTTAATGTTGACCTAAATAATTATAATTCAAATTTAAAAGATACAATTTCTGCCTAAAATTAAGTTCAACACAGTTAATATCGCTCATGTACTGCAAGGTCGTCTCAACTTTGGACTTAACAATATTGATGCATAATAAAAAATATTTTATTATCTGGCAAGTTTTTGCAAATGAACAATTCATATATCAGACTGGACTTCAATAAAATTTTATTAAACCAATTATATAGTTTATTGATTATTGCCAGAAATAAAGTCTTATTCCAGTTGTGTATTGGTAGTTTTTTTAGTTTACATTGCAGACTTTTTGAGAGCGTTTGAAAGATTAACGAAATTTAATATTTCATTCATGAATTCCAAGAAATATGTTTGTGTAAAAAAATACGTGTACTGAAAATTAATATTTTGAGTTGTAACTTGCAGCAAATTAGCAAGCAGATTTATTGAAACTTTCTGGTCAAAAATTTTATATTGCAGATGATCCAGAGAATGTTGGAAAAACTTAAGGATCCAAAAGTTTATGGCATGAATATTTACAAAAACGACTGTTTTAATTCATAAATTGTAATAATAATTCAATCAATTTTCGATCTCATTTCCTAAATGATCTACATGATCATAGAATTAAAAAGATTCCCACTATTCCATGGGGTAAAAAAATACTTTTTGGGTATTTACCTTACATACGTAGCTATAAATTAAAAATAATTTGAAGATGATTTCAGCTTCGCGATTTTTAGAACTCAAAAAAGAACTTAGTTTTTTTAATTCAACAATGTTGAAAAAGGTTTGTGAGAACAACTTTGTCCGAACTTCTTCCAAAATCAATTCCCTTTAAGAATTCTTTATAAATCAATAAAAAATATAAAGTTCAGAACAAAAAATTATTTTATGAGCATATAAATTTTTTTTAGAAAAATAAAAACAATTTTTTCTCTGTTCCAACTGCAGATTAATATAATTTTTTGATGAATTCGTATATGGTTAATGCACCAATATTGTGTAGAATTATATAGGAAATCTGGCAGATATTAAAAAATAGGACTTATATTAAGCCAAAAAATTTATTTTATCTCATTTCATTAACAAATTTTTGGCGAATTTTAAAAAATCAACATACCTAAGCTGACCAACATTAGAGAGATACATAATACTCCTCTCGCTAAACAAGGATCTCTACTCCACCAAATACACTCAGGAACAACTCAGCTCGAAATAGGACACAGAATTATTTCCCTAAAAATCACAGTGTGCATTGTTCTTTTTATAAAAATTCCGATATCTCCAGAATGAACAACATTTATAGCTTTCAACTGATACACATATCGCTTTTCTCTATAGAAATACCCAAAAGTTTAATATTATTGGTAAAGGTGAAAACATTGACTTGTTTTAGTTTTGACTCCTACCAGATTTTTTGCGTATATAGCAAACATATGTAGATATATAATCGAGATGTTCCCTTTTAATACAAGCTTTGTTACTTTTTCAAAAAAAAGGAAAGACATTTTTTTCATAAAATAATGAAATTCTGAAGGGTTTGGCATGAAAAGTTCTTCCTCTTATATTATTATATTTAGAAGTATGGATTTAATATGGATAATATCCATTTTAAATGAAAGATAGAAATATTGTGTATAAGTTTCAATATGTTTAAAAATATATCAATACCATTTTGAAATATCGTCATTTTTGTGAAAAATGTCATGGTGAAATACTATAAAATTTGATTTTATATATCATTAGAAAGGACCCTTTAAGACCTCTCAAACGATAGCCATATTATCGAATCGAAAAAAAATGCTCTGTATCTAAGAACGGAAGAAAATTATATTTTTTTACATTCTGTTTAAAAGACTTTCGTAATACATAATGAAATTTAATTTTAGTATTTACTTTGCGCGTCACAGCCAAGTTTGACTAATTACATTTACATATCCCATAAAAAACCGCTCAAACGAATCAAGAAAATAGCTTTATTAACAACACTTCTACTGTTATGATTTAAATGATAAACAATAATAAAATCAAGATTATAGTAATTGATAGCAATAACAATAAAGGTAAACTAATTTAATCACTTAACAATTAAAACAAGGTGGAAAATGTCCAAATTATCTTCAGAACTTTTAAAAGTTTTCGTTTATGGAACTCTAAAACGCGGTGAACCCAATCATCATTGGCTAACAAAAACTGAAAATGGTTTTGCGCGTTTTGTGGGTGAAGGAACTACAGTGGAACGTTTTCCACTTGTGGTTGGAACACGTTACAATATTCCCTTCCTTTTGGATAAACGTGGTCACGGTCATAATGTACAAGGAGAAGTTTATGAAGTTGATCAGAAAATGTTTGGAAATTTAGATGTTTTAGAAGATTATCCTGTGTACTATGATCGGGAAATACAGGCAATAACATTAGATAATAATGAGTAGGTTTAAAAGTCTGTTGTGCTTTTTAAATTTTATTAATGTTTTAATATTTTTCTTTTGTATTTAATAGAACTGTTCAATGTTGGTTGTATTTAATTCGAAAATTTCCTGAAAAACTTTTGGAAAAAGAACATTTAACCTCTTATCATAATACCAAGGAGAAGCTCTATACAGAAAGGTCCGAACGTGATATTAATATTAAAGCTTCTGATGATATGTCATATTGAATAGGTGAAATGTTTAATTAACATACAACAGGTGCTTATTGTACAAGACAAATTATATTAAAGCAGACATACATACATAAATACACGAATATCTTAATATTCATATGTACGTAGTATGTATCTAGATAATTTGTTTGTTAAGAGGTATATTTAAATAGCTTAATTAAAGCAATCTATTTCTCTTTTTATACCCTTCACCACCACAAGTGGTAAAGAGGGTATATTAACTTTGTTATTCCGTGTGTATTGAATCAAAATCTGAGTCGATTTATCAAAGTCCATCTGTCTATCTGTTGTTGCCACGTTCACATCCACAAAAATTGACAGAGCTCAGTGTGTGTAGGAAACATAACGTATTTACTTCACACGCATTTGTGGTAAAGATTCGGTATTGCCGAATAAAATATTCTCATTTTCTTTAATAATTTCGAAGCTTTAATAGTCTTGAAGTACCAGTATTTTTATTTTTCTTAAAAGACCTAAATTTAAAATTTTTTCTTATTAAATTTTTATTATTCAATTCTTTTTTAACAAGAGCAGAAATTTTATCCATTGGCCTTAGCCTTGTATCTTGGCCTTGTACCACTCAAGAATTTGTTTATCATAGTGACGGGGTGTGAAGTCAGGCCAAAAATAAATGGACACATTATAAAGTATTTTTAATGGAAGCAGGATTTTTGTAAACATTCCTTTAAAAAAATTTCGGTATTTATAGACTGTTTTGGGAAATGTTGACTGTTTTGGGTCCTAAACTTTTCTTCACCATTCTCCCATGCATCAGCAACATTAATTTTTTGACCAGGAAGTAGCGAAAAGTCTACCAAAACATACGTTTCATCAACCTTTATGCAGTAAGAATATTTTTAGAAAATTTTACTTCAATTTCCGTGCTCTGTTGGCCTCTAAATTTTTAGTAGTGTTCCTGTTAGGAATTTTTGAGCCTTGTATGTTTTTAAACCATAGGAATATTGTGTGGAACATTCCCTTAACCTGAACCAGGTTTTCTATCAACGAACAAGTTCTCCCGGTACTGTTTATTAACATTGGAAAAAGTTTGAGAATAGACATTTGAATGCTTACCAATTTTTTGTGGGACCCAAGTTGGATTTTGTTAAAAATGTTTAATAATTTTAGTACGTACTTTTTTTGGGTCACTCATTTTAATCAAATTAACAATATCTTCATTTATTTGATAATTTTAATTCGGTAACTTGATCCAAAAAAAATCAAATAATTTTTGGATTAAAAGTTAAATCTCATATACAAAATTTTTAATAACGAACAAGTAAGAGTGACAGATTTTTGCAATTTAAGCCACTTCCGAACTCAAAAATTTTGGTTTAATGTTTTCTGGTTGTATAAATCTTAAATATACTTATTTAAGATTTATACAACCAGAATTTTACTTTTTATTAATTTCAGTTATTTGGATAGTAACAAAGATGATATGTACGAAGATGCTGAAGCCCCTCCTAAACCTTGATAATGAATACATATTAATATGTTAACTACCATATAAGTAAAAAAGTGCAATTCCATTTAATCAATGTTTATTAAACACTCTTTTGTTTATATATTTAAACAATTTTTTATATTTGTTTTTTATATTTTGTTTTGTTGATTTCTGTTTTTTTCTCTTTATTTGTTTACGTTTCCATTTATTTACCCGTTATGATGCTTTTATTTATTATTCCATATATTTTTTAAAAACTAATACAAATAAAATTATAGTTTTTATTATTCAATTTTAATAAAAAAGCGGGCTTTTTTGTATTCTAAACTTTTTTCAAAAACAAAAAAGATCAATAAACATTATTTGCAAAAGAAAAAATGTTATAAATTTTCATCTTTTTTTTAAGCAGAATTAGTTTCACGAAGGGCGGGGGAAAAAGGAGGGAAATTGTTTAAGGACAATTGAATCAGATAATTTAATAAATGTACCTAAGTTTTTATATAAAAAATGCATAAATAAAAATAAACATTGTATGATAGTTTTTTTAAAAAATATTTTTTTAAGAAAAAATCCATATAATTTACATTGAATTTTCCTCCTGCTTCCTAGTTAAAAGCCCCTCCTGCAGCTGTTTAATTCTTAATAATAAGGGCTTTAAAAGGAAGAGGAGGAAATGTGTGTGTGAGTGTATGTATGCTTTTGTTGGTTTCTTTGTTTGTAAGTTGTATATAATACGCAGAAAAAGAAAAATAATGTCTATTTGCAGTTGTTCAAAGAAGTTTAAACGAGTTTAAACGATTTTTGGGAGTCGTAGCCAAATGTCAATGACTGTTCTTTTCTATTGTTTTATTTTTTTACTTGATGTAATTTCTTTTGTAACACCCGGCCTGATCACTCTTTCTCTTTTTTAAATAAATTTTTGTTTTCTGTTGCAATTTGTTGTTTTTTATAGAATGATTATGTTTTCTTTTTTAATGATAAAAGGTCTAGCTTTCGGTTTCGTCCAGCGATTGGAAACGATTAGTGGCTACACTAGGTGCTACAGTTTGTTCTTTAACTCTTTGCACACGACCGCCATGGCGTACTTCTTCAAATGCAGGTTCATTTTTCTTTTTCCTTTGCTCTTCGGGACGAGCAGCACCCAAGGTAGGGAAAAAGTCGGCATTGGTAATATCGGGAGCAGCTTTGCTGCGTGGCTTAGGTTTCAAACCCTGTTGCTAGAGAATTTAAATTATGTAATTATGTTTTTTTCTTATTTAATTTCAAATACTTACAGCAGCTCTTAAAGCTGGAGAGACATAAACTTTAGAAACTGGTTTGGGCATTTCCATGGGTATTTGTGTAACCTCTTCGGCGGGTATAACTTTCTTCCAGGGACCATCTTCGCTACGTTTTGTAGAGTCATTATTTTGATTGCCATCACTTTCACCATCCTCATCTTGACCTTCAGAATCAGTCTCATCATCTTCATCGTTTAAGGTCAATTGGCCGATTTTTAGACCCGAATAATCTTTACGCTGCTCCTCTTCAATTTCCTTCCATTCATCTTCGGCCTGCTAAAATAAAAAAAAATTAAATAAACAACTACAACAATAAAAACCAGTATAAACATCTTTAACTATTAAATCATTCATTATTCAGTTTCTTCTTTTTTTAATTTGCCAGCGTGTCTTTGTTTTAATTGTTGCATTACACACAGACTGCAGCACCCCCTTAATATTTCATTTCCTTTTTTATATGAAAAAACAACAACAATAAGAATTGTTTTCATTTTCCTTAAACCCCATTCCGCGTTCTTACTTACTTGTTCTTTTGATTTATCCTCCGCCGCATCGCCGACAGTTGTTACAGCAGCCACTGTTGGTTCAGGTTTCTTCACTTTTGTCACTTCGCGCTTTGTTTCTTCCAAACTTTTTACCAAATCTTCGGGCGTAAGAAACTTGGGTTTCTTCGACTTTTTCTTGTCTTTTTTGGCAAAGAAATCATCCAAATCGGCCATATTGTTAGCAATATCTATTTATGGGCTCTCAACGTCTGCAATTATGATTAAATTTAATTAATTTTTATTCAATTTATTTAGTTATGCGAAAAAAATAAATTAGCATGCGGAAATTTTTTATTTTTTACTTTTTTACGCTCTCAGTGCTCCCAGGGTAAGGAAAGTGCTCGCAAGCATGCAAAGTGCTCCCTAGTTTAACAATGACTTTTAATATATGCATTGATACCTATATTCACACATACGAACACGTGTAATTTTGTTTAACCATTAAATTAAGAGATTTTTCGGAGAATTTTTATATTTATGTTAGAAAAAAATTCATTGTGAAATTTTAAATTTGTGGACAAGATCAATGAATTAATAACTTTAACTTTTACATTTTACTTACTTGTCTCTTTTGCCAGTAATGCGCGTTTTGTGAAGGTTAGAAGAGGACAGCAATGTTAAATATTATAACAAAAGGGTTAACAACTTGGTAGGACTGTTGAGGTAAGTATAAAAATGAGCATATTTTTAGGCGTATTTTTGAATTTGAAATTTAATTTGAAATTCAAGTATAGCCGAAAATAAGACTAATTTTATTGTTATTGTTATTGAAGATTCTATATAACCTAATTTAAAATAATTACTTGTTCTTCTTTAAAACCGTTTAAGCGTTTATTTAAATTAAAATTACTATTTATACCCTACACCACCATATGTGATAGAGGTGTAGGGTATTACATTGTACGGCTTGACCGACTATAATATTTATACTTGTTTTTTTTTTATAAAATCATTATTTTATAAAAATATAAATTACATTTAGTAAATCGCCAATTTTGAGCATCAGTTTTTAATTCTTTAGGACGCTTTTGGAATTAATTTTTTTAATATTTTTTTAAGTAACTTCCTTTTTTCTATTTTGATTATTAAAATATTGATTGATTATAGTTAAGACATAACTATAATTGATAGATTATAGTATGATAATCTTTGAATTATAACTTCACAAATTCACTTTTACTTAACATCACAAAATGCTACTGTTTGGAAATAATTCTGTTGCTTTGGAACTACTGAACATTTTTTAATAAAATTTCACTGGTCACTCTTGATGTGTTTTCGTACTGATGTGAAAAAGTTCAAGTTCTTAATGCATCCTAGGATGGCGGGAACCGCCAAATTTAGTCATTTTTGGAATTGTGTTAAAAAATATAAGAAAAAACTTAATCTTCTCTTGATTAAGAAAATATTTTAAAGTTAACGAAATTCTGTATTTCCCCTAATGTCCTCGGATTTTTTTAAATGGATTTACATTAAGAATTCTTTCTTTCTTACACCACATCGTTGATTAAAAATGATGGTTTCAAAAAATTAACAAACGACCCTCGTATAATCTGATTTTCTGATTTATTCTTAACTGTGTATTACATTATTGTGACACTAAGATTTATGTTAAATTTATGTGTTTTAAAATGAATTTTTCTGGGGGTTTATATGGGGGATACAATTAAATATTAACCGACCCTCGTATTATTTTGCACATCGATTTTTGCTTATATTTATCTTAATTTGACCAATTACAATACCAAAGTATATGTGAGATTTTTGCCCTTTAAAGTGATATTTGGAAGGAGATTTGTATGGGACCAACGAGAATAAATGAACTCGCATATTTCGCTACATCGTTTTAGAATATTATAAGATATACTCTGGAAAGAACATTTGTATGGGAGGTACCTGAAATATTGGACTGCAAAAGGTCAGTTTCATTGATTTCGTCCTTAGGTTTAAATAGTATGTAATGGACAGCTAGCCGGACAGACAGACGGTCATCTTTAATCGACTTTTTATGGGATCGATTAAGGTCTATGATTTTGAAACAAATATTGCTTAGAACCTTGTATTGAATTTTGTTGAACAATATTTGCCCCTGAAATAAGTTCACATAAACTAAATAAAATCATAATCAAAATTTAAATTAAATTCTACTTGGGTTTAAATATCTCTTAAACTGTCCAGCCCTGCCTGGGCGATCACTTGAATAACTTTTGAACCTAGGACCTTGTGCGCTCCATGGAATTTAATTTCATAAAATCAAAAAATTATTTTCATACCGAGTTACCAATTTGGAGTCCACCCTTGCTCGCGACTTTGTAGAACTTGTGCTGCTCCAAATTAACAGAAACACTTAAAATATTACGTGAATTTTAATAAAAATATTCATAATTTCAATTAAAACAGAAATAAAATCTTTACGATTAAAAAATGCCTATTGGGATTATTAATTTAAAGGTCCAGCTCATGTCTCCGAGACTTAAACTTAAACTGCTCCATATCAGTAAAAGGAAGTTCATGTAAATTTCATTCAAAAAATATTCTATGGTTCAATGAAATCATAGATAAACTATTGATCATTTTTTCTCACAATCTTATGGGACAATTTGGTAAAATCACTCGAGTTAACTGGACCCTTATTAAAACTTGTGTATAATTTAAGGAGTGTGATAGATAAATTCTAATATACATATATGTTTATAAAAATGAAACCATTAATCTTATAGTTTTAAATTACTTTTTATACCCTCACCACCGAAGGTGGTTGGGTAAGGACTAAGGACGAAGCCTATTGAAATTTCAGGTACCTCCCATACAAATGTTATTCCGGGAATGGTTTTTTAGATCATAAAAGTCATAAACATAAAGTGATTTTAACGAAATTTGGCAAAATGTTCTAAAATATAAGAGGGTCGTTCATTAATTTTTCATTACTAACATTTTTAACCGACGATGTGGTGTGGATGTGGTGTAGGTTATTATATAGTCGGGCTTGACCAACTATACATTCTTTATTGTATTGAAATTATTATTACAATTGTCAAAAAAACATTAGTGATGAAGTTTTGAACCTTTTCAAGAAACTCCGCTTGAACAGGAAGACGTTGAAAATCTAACACATCTTTGGGCACCCTTTGGGTTCTTTAATTCTTTTTTAAAAGGAGTCTTAGCTTCGGTCAGTTTGGAGGATTATCCTTTTTTACTACAAATATGATATTATTGTTGCTTTACGACCCAAGGACTTGTATGCCATAGTGACAGGATGCCAAGTCTTGCAAAAAATAAGCGGACACATTATGAAGCCCCCTACGAATGGAAACAACCTTTTTTGTAAAAAAATCTTTATTGCAAATTGCTGTATTTACGAAGCCCGTTGTTACATATAATTGGCCTCCATCGTCTCAACTACACATTGCTTACCGTTCCAAGAACTATTTCGGAAATTTTTAATGCTTTTGACTCCTCAAGATTCCCTCAAGTACCAGCAACATAAATTTTGTAATCAGAAAGTTGTGAAAAATATGCCAGAACATACGTTTCGTCATATTTTTTCAGAAAACTTGACTTTAATTTCCGTGCTCTGTTTTTGGACTCTTAATTTTTCCTGACGAGATTTTTTTGAAACTTTACTGTTTTTAAATCCGTGGACTGAGCTAACCGGATCGAATGTGTTGGAAGCTCTTTTGAAAATGTTTTCTTTTGGTAAAGGAAACATTATGAGTATCATTCTTTCTGAGTCAAATTTTCTATTAACGGACAAGTTCTATCGGTACAGTTTGACAGCAGACCTGTTGCGGGCAAAATAATATCACCACATATATACGACTTCTTTAATGAGTCATAGAAGCCATTTGAATCAAATCAAAATTTAGTTCAAAAGTTAATAAAGAAGTAACAAAAACGTTCTTTAAATTATTTTTTTCCGGAAAATAATTGCACCACCCGGTTCCAATTCCATGTCAGTACGTAAGTTTTAGCAAACATTAATCTATTTAAGACATGAAGGGCAGTTAAGAGGAGACCTTTTCATGATCTTTGGCCTTTAAAATTATATTCCCAAAGACTTGTGATATAGTTTCAGCACTTATTGACGGGTTTAAGTAATTTTTTGATCCTTGTGTCCTTCTTTATTTGATATGTTATACGATGAACCATTAAAGGGGTCACCACAATTATTCGTCCACGAATTTCTACTTTTAATTTGTAGGTTATGGCTTTTCTAATCATTTTATTTTATTATCCAACAAAATTTCCTATTACGGCATTAGTTTGCCCATAAGAATGAGTTCACGCTTTTCTGAAGTCAGGGTTCTGACTAGTGTATTCAAAAACCGTAGGCGAAAACCGGTTATGAATAAAAACCTATATAAATTTCTTATAAATAATATTTTTTTCTGAAAATCTATAATAATCAAACAAACACTCGGTTAACTGGTTTTACGACATAAAACCGTATTTGGATACGGTTTTTGTGGAAAAGTTCATTTTTCTAATTAATGAAAACCGGTTTTCTGAAAATAGTATTTTGAATACACTAGATGGACCAACCGATTACTTAAGTTTTTCCAAGTGTCTAGAAATGGTGCTATTATGTTGAGAGGTACCAATCTGATATTTTGTCTTTATAATCAAATTTATTGAAATATTCATGTTTATTTGAAATAAATGCAAAGAATATACTTCGAATAACGGTATTACAAAATTTTGGATAAAAATATTCACTCTGAAATGAAGATGTGACATGTGAGTGGTGCTATTATTTTGACCTCAACTGTATGTTTTTTTATTAATATAATTTTAATATTTTTCGCATATTCTCTTTCCCTCTTTTTATTGATGTCAACTAATTTATATTTTTTGTGTTTTTCTTATTGTTTTTGTAATAATTATTATATATAAATATTTTACATAATTTTTGATATCTTATTGGTTTGAGTTTTATATTTTTTTCAAAGCGGAAAGTTTTTATGCAGTTTACTTTTTTTTGTTGGGGCTTTTCTTAATTATCTTTCTTATACAATCGGGTCAATACACTTTTTTGAATTAAAAAATCATTTTGGAGAAAAAAATTAATAAATAAATAAATTTACAAATCGATAGGTCATTGGTCATCTGTTTTAAATAAAAAGATAAAATAGTAACTGGTTTTAATTTTGGATTTAGTTAAACCATAATCATCTGGTGTTTAATAAATGAATTAATATTTCAAATGCATTGTGTAACCCAGTTTTTTGACAAATAATTATTTATTTAATTTTAGATTTGAATAATTTTTTAATAATTTAAATAATTATTTAAAAAAAGAGCATAATTAATTAATACAAAAGGTGCTAAATATTGCAATTTTTCAAGGTCTTAGAAAGAAAAGAACGCAATTCCCTAATTTTTTAAAGTTTATTATCGATATCATCAAGTAACGAAAAATATCGGTTGTTTTAGCGATTTTGCTGTTCTCTGATATAAGTTAACAATATTTTTTCGTTATGAATTTTAACGACGAATATCGGTAGAACATTGAAAACGTCAACGATTTTAAAATAAAAATATTTTCAAACAAATTTAAATTTAACATTTTCACTAAAATTTGAAATTTTCACAAAAAATTTGAAATTTTCACAAAAATTTGAAATTTTCACAAAAATTTGAAGTTTTCACAAAAATTTGAAATTTTCACAAAAATTTGAAATTTTTAC
Organism: Cochliomyia hominivorax; assembly: GCA_004302925.2. Lineage (NCBI taxonomy): Eukaryota > Metazoa > Arthropoda > Insecta > Diptera > Calliphoridae > Cochliomyia > Cochliomyia hominivorax. The sequence goes on along the minus strand of PYHX02000494.1, from coordinate 79,053,184 downwards.
AAAATTTGAAATTTTCACAAAAATTTGAAATTTTTACAAAAATTTGAAATTTTCACAAAAATTTGAAATTTTCACAAAAATTTGAAATTTTCACAAAAATTTGAAATTTTCACAAAAATTTGAAATTTTCACAAAAATTTGAAATTTTCACAAAAATTTGAAATTTTCACAAAAATTTGAAATTTTCACAAAAATTTGAAATTTTCACAAAAATTTGAAATTTTCACAAAAATTTGAAATTTTCACAAAAATTTGAAATTTTCACAAAAATTTGAAATTTTCACAAAAATTTGAAATTTTCACAAAAATTTGAAATTTTCACAAAAATTTGAAATTTTCACAAAAATTTGAAATTTTCACAAAAATTTGAAATTTTCACAAAAATTTGAAATTTTCACAAAAATTTGAAATTTTCACAAAAATTTGAAATTTTCACAAAAATTTGAAATTTTGACAAAATTTGAAATTTTCACAAAAATTTGAAATTTTCACAAAAATTTGAAATTTTCACAAAAATTTGAAATTTTCACAAAAATTTGAAATTTTCACTAAAATTTGAAATTTTCACTAAAATTTGAAATTTTCACTAAAATTTGAAATTTTCACTAAAATTTGAAATTTTCACTAAAATTTGAAATTTTCACAAAAATTTGAAATTTTCACAAAAATTTGAAATTTTCACAAAAATTTGAAATTTTCACAAAAATTTGAAATTTTCACAAAAATTTGAAATTTTCACAAAAATTTGAAATTTTCACTAAAATTCGAAATTTTCACTAAAATTTGAAATTTTCACTAAAATTTGAAATTTTCACTAAAATTTGAAATTTTCACAAAAATTTGAAATTTTCACAAAAATTTGAAATTTTCACTAAAATTTGAAATTTTCACTAAAATTTGAAATTTTCACTAAAATTTGAAATTTTCACAAAAATTTGAAATTTTCACAAAAATTTGAAATTTTCACTAAAATTTGAAATTTTCACTAAAATTTGAAATTTTCACAAATTGAATTTAAATTTGAAATTTTCACTAAAATTTGAAATTTTCACTAAAATTTGAAATTTTCACTAAAATTTGAAATTTTCACTAAAATTTGAAATTCTCACTAAAATTTGAAATTTTCACTAAAATTTGAAATTTTCACTAAAATTTGAAATTTTTACTAAAATTTAAAATTTTTACTAAAATTTAAAATTTTTACTAAAATTTGAAATTTTCACTGAAATTGAAATTTTCACTGAATTTTGAAAAATTCACTAATTTTCATTACTTTCACTAAAATTTTTAATTTACATTTAGATTTGTAAATAAAAAAATTGTCTTAAAAATTCTTTTATTTCGAAAATATCAAAACAAAAATCGTGTTCATTTCATTTTATATTTTTTTCAATATTTTTTTGCAAACTGACATTTTGTTAATATTGCCAAATTGTTAAAATTGCATAATGTTGCCCTTTGTTGTTTAGAAAATAAAAACGTATAAATAAAGTTATGAAAAATATCTAATTTTAAAAATTAGCAAATTTAATATAAAACAAAAGAATATTGAACAATTTATTTTGTTATGAAAATATTAACAATATTTGCAATGTTTTATGCAAACTAACATTTTGCCAATGTTGCCATGTTGTGAAAATTTTAAAATTTTTTGTTAGAAAAGATTGTGTGAAGGTATATAAGTCCAAACAAATGATTATATTAAATCAATTATATAAAAATTTATTCTTGACTAAAATTTAGGTTAAAATTTCTTAATTAATGTGTAAAAACAACCTTCTAATATTTAAACAGAAAAAACCTTAAGAAAAAATATTTATTTTAAAAATAGAAAATAAACAATTTTTATAAATTTATTTGTAATTAATTTTATGAAGAACGAAGTACAAAATCTGCATCTTTAAAATCATTTTTTGTTTATTCGTTTAATGTTTCTTTATTTGTCTGTGACCTGAGTCTTTTAATGATAAACAATTATAAGATTTCTTCAATATTTACCTTAACCAAAGACAAGGACAAATTGTTGGTTGTCAAATTTTAACAAAAATTTCTAAACAATTAATAAATTGTTTCTTCAATATTTTTATACTCTGATAAAAAATTAAAAAAAAAAATATTTTATTTAAAATTTTTATACCCTCCACAGTTACAAAAGGTGTATTAACTTTGTTATTTAGTGTGTAACGCTAAGAAGGAATCATCTCAGATGTCATAACTTATAAATTCTTATATATGTATTGGTTATAGTAATGAAGAGTTTCCTGTGTGAGTGTGTTTATACAAAACATAACGTACTTACTTCACACACATTTGTTGTGGAGGGTATTAAAGATTCGACATTAGCATTCTTATTTGTTTTAATTGTCAGTTTGTTACACTTAATTAAGAAAAATCAAACTATCAAAAAATATCGTTGTTATCACTATTTGCCCAAAAGATTGAAAGTGAACAAAAAATATTCAATTAAAAAGATTACAAAAAACTAACAAAAATATTGTGCCTCCAAGTGTTTATTATTTTTATTTTTTGTTATTTTTTGCTTAAATGAAAATCATTGCAAGAAATTGTTTATTTCTTTATAGCACGAGATGCACAAACACGGACAGAAGTTTTGTTTTTTGCTAAACCCATAGACAGACTTAAAGGCAGACAGTAATATATATAAGCCAATAATACTACACTCTCGTACTAAATCAAAACAAAAAAAAAAAAAAAAAAAAACATGATCAGTTTAGCGTAACAAGTAGACAAGCCACCACCACGAGTCAAGTAAGTGGCTTAATATTAATAAAGAAACAGTGGGTGAGTTTAAATGGAACTTGAGCAAAAAAATATAATAAAATAGATTTGAAAAATATAAATTCCTTGGATCACGTCTTTGCTTTATATATACCATTAATTACAAAATGAAAATCCTATATTAAGAATTTTCTTTATAACCTTAAAACCGGAAATTTAGTTGAATAAAAACTAGTTGTATAATTGGTTAATTATGTGCATTTAAAATTTTTTATCTCGTAAATACCTTAACAGATATCAGGTTTTGAAACTGTATTTAAAAGAACTGAATTTACAGTTTATTTAATTATTATATTAATTTAAAACAACTGTTGTGGTTAAATTTTTTAAAGGAAATTAAAGGCAATGAAAAGGAAGGATTTTCTGATTTTTTATTACAATTTTTGAGGTTAAGTACATTTTTGATCAAGATTTTTTTAAGAGAGAAATATTTTAAATTATTTTCTCTAATCTACATATTTTATCAAGAAACTGAACAATCGCTTATTAATATCAAATACAAATTATCGAAGATATATAATTTAGAAAGTTATATTAAAAATAATTTCAATTTTTTAGGTTTCAAAATTTAAAAAAATCTCAAAGATGTCTAAACCGAATTGCATAGTTTAAATAATATTCGAAAGAGCTAAAAATTTAGTTTTTAAAAATTATAGACATTTTTAAATTATTAGCAAAAAATTAGGAAATATATGTAAATTATTATGAACTGAATGAATTTTTTTCATAATTTGAGGTTAAGGGCATTTCTGATTAACTTTTTATTAGAAAACATATTTTTTATTTATTTTCTTTAATTCTTTATAATAAAAGTGGGATATCGCTTGCTAAAATTCATTACAAATTGACGAAGATATTAAGTCAAATATTTTAGGTTTTTTTAAATTTAGACATTTTTATCACGAAAAAGCTTTAATCGAATTAAATCTTTCGGACGGGTTTCAATTTCACATTACATTTTAAAAAAGTATAAATTTCAAATAGTTCTTAGTCAAAATTTTTTCTCTTCGTAGTTTTTAAGTTTTAAATTAATTTTGTCTAATATTATAAACAATTATAAATTATTTATTATTATTATTATTATTATTATTATTATTATTATTATTATTATTTATATTTTTTTATTATTATTATTATTATTATTATTATTATTATTATTATTATTATTTATTATTATTATTATTATTATTATTATTATTATTATTATAAAATTAATATTATTCCTTAATTCTACGAAGTCTTATAAATAAAATGTGCTATAAGTAAAAGTATATAAAGCAAATGTAATGCAAGGAAATGTAATTTCCCTACATTCCCCGTTAGTCCTATCAGAATTTTCTTAATTTTTGCAATTTTTTCTTTAGATATTTTTGAGAATGATGAAAAAATTTAAGAAAAAGTACTTAGATTAAATTTCTATATATGTCGGCTATATATTCCAATTATCGCTAATGGACTAAACCACATTTAAGAATAGAGTGAATATATTAATGAAAAAAGTAAATTTTTGAAACAAGTTTTGACTGTATGGGAATTTCGGGCATTTTAGAGATAGAAATGGGATTTTTTTAAACTCCTAAATTAAGGATAATTTAGTTCTAATTATACTTAAATTTCATAATAACCTTATTTTGTACATTTTATTTAAGGTCAAACATGAAACTATTTTTTTTACAGAAGTACACTGAAAAAAATTTTAGGTTTTTTGAAAAATTTATTAAAGAATTTTATTTTTAAAAATTTGTTAAGAAACATATTAAAATTTTCAAGTAATTACCTTTCTAATGATATCAATTACTAATACAAATAATTCACACAATCACTACAAAATTAGTTGAAACATGTTGCCCTCTAGAGAAGTTTGCACAAGTTACATTTAAATTAATTTTGGAATTACTTTTGTACCATTTAATATAATTCAATGGAATTTGATATTTGATGAATATTGTAATGTTATTTAATATCTGCTTTGAAGTAGTGCCAGTTTCTAGCTGCCTTTGAGGTATTAAAAATTTACTAGTTCTAAGTTTAGGAGGCTTTTTCAAATAAAAAAATGGCGTTAAAAAAATTCATACTTGAAGTGAATGTCCTACTTTGGAGGTCTTTTCTAGACCCCTGGATTCACTAAGAAGTTGTGCTATTGCAAAATACCTTAAGAATGTTCAGTTAAAATTTTATTAAAATCTATTTAATAATTTTAAAGTTATAGAACTTTCGATACACTGTGCACTGTTTTATAAAAAAAATTGCCTCCATACATTGAACCGCTTTATCAAGAACAAGTTTTATTTTTGTTGATATTTTACAAATAGCAAAAACAATAAACAAAATTTGAAAAAAAAAACAAAAACAACAAACATTCAAAACGATGAAGAAAATAATAAATTGAAAAAAAAAAAAAAATACCTCATAGAGGTTTACTTTTGATATGATTTTGCAAAGACATTCGTTCATAATACCATACAATAGACCAGAGTAGCTCAGTCTTGGCTCGGACGCCACACTATAAACAACACACAAAAATTTTTGTTCATTAAAAAATATTTAACATAAAAAATTTAACATAAAAATATTAACTAAAACGTTTAATATCTTTTTTCAAAAATTTTGAACAAAAGTTTAAATCATTAAATCAAACTAAAAGTTTAGTTTAAAACCGAGTGCAATAACAATAAAACGTGCAAAAATAATTAATAAAAATACAAAAAATTATAATAAACAAATAAATAAACAACAAAATATTACGTATTATAATAAATTAATTATATATAAATTTTTTTAAAAAATTTTAAAAAATATATTGATTAAAAAATTGAAACAATTACAAGGTAATTAAAATATAAAATAGAAATATTTTATAAAAATATAAAAATAATATAAAAACTTATGTGATAATATTATTTTTTGTATATTTTTTATAAAAACTTTAAGATATAAATGTTATTTTTTTCTCAAAATTTAAAAACATCTTTAAATTAAAGTTGCTGTCTTAAATCTTTTGTTTTTTCTAAGGTTTTAAATATTTAAATTTTATTTTGCTTATTTTTATACCCTCCACCAGGACAAGTGGTGAAGTGGGTATATCAAGTTTGTCATTACGTGTGTAACGCTAAGAAGGAATCATCTCTGACTTCATAATGTAATATTTTTGCATCCAATCAAAACCTGAGTCCACTTAGCTATGTCCGTCTGTCTGTCCATCTTACCAACTGTCTATCTGTCTGTTGTTGGTACGTTCACATTCACAATAATGGACAGAACTCATCAATGTCCTGTAAAGTTTCCTATTTGAAATCAGCAAAATCGGTTTAGTGTTTAAAATATAGACCGATATCTGATGAAATCAAAAAACTTTTGTAATTTATAAATCGAGAAATTGAAATGGAATTTTGTCATAATATTTAGCTGTAAGCATTTCATTACTTCATTATCAAAATCGGTTCAGTAGAAAAAAAGTTATAGTCAAAAATGTAACCAATTTTATGACTCATTAAGTGTTCCGTGTTATATCTAAGAACAACTTTTATATATTGTATACGTTTATTAGTGTTTGTATGAGTGTGTATGTGTAAAACATATATTTATGGTAGGGGGTATTAATGATTCGGCTTAGCCGAATATAGCATTCTTACTCATGTTTTATTTTTAAACTAAAATTTGCAACACTAATAAATTAGTTAGTTAATATTAAACATTTTTAATGATTTTATGTGTTTTTTTTTTTTTTGTTCTTGTTGCTTTTGTTCAAATTTATTTTATACAGTTTATAATAAAATTTATGTTTGTCTTTTTATAGGGGAATTTTTTGTTGTTTATTGCTTATTGAAATATCAATATTTATGCATAAAATTTCAAAATCCCCATAATTTGGCAAATTTTTTTATGAATAATTTTAGCCAATTTGAAATGTTTTGAAAGAAATAAAGAAAATTTTAATTCAAAAAGAAATATTTGAATTTTGATTTTTTGTTTCAATTTAAATAAACGTGTTGAAATTTATAATTTATTTTTAAAAGTGTGTTAATTACTTTTATGGTTTAATTAAAAATTTTTTGAAACATTTTTTATAGCCAGCTGAGCTAAAAATATAAATCAGCCCTTAAATAAGTTTTAATTAAAAAATAATGCTGGGCTACAAACCCAATTTAAATTGAAAGTATTGAAAAATAGTTGAACGCCTCCACTTATAATTTTAAATTTTCTCTCTAAATCGGTAATAAATATTGCCTACTACTTCCTTTTATTACCCCAGAAATGTTACAAAATGTGATACCATAATTAAAGCATGACAAGTAAAGAGATAATAGTATGTTAGGACTGATTATATAACACCCTACACCATCATGCAAGCACGAAAATTTATGTACTGCATTTTGAAGAATTTCATTCTACTATATTATGTTTGTATAAAATATACTTATTTAAAATATTTTTCATTATAATTATTATATGAGATTTTCATGTCATTTGTAAGGAATTTGTGGAAATATGGAATTATATAAGACCTATAGAAAATTATGGACCGGTCCTTATAAAGTTTGTTGAAGTATTTTTTGGTTGTATAACTTTTGCATATATGGAATGTATTTGTATTTGATTTTTGAGAGCTTAAAACCAAGACATTTGTATAAAAGCTATTAGAAATATTGAACCGATTATCTCCAATTTAAAAATTAAAAAATCAAAAATTTTATGAAAATATCTCTAAATAACAAGTTGTACAGATAGTCAACCAGCCAAAAGGACGAACTACTTTAAATGAAAGTTATTTTGTGTCGACCGTTATTACACTTAAAACACCATTCCACTAGACACCGGATATGTATGGACCGATCAACTCAAATTTTAAAGTCTTGTTCTTGGCCTAAAAAAGCAAAAAAAAAATCATGAAAATATCTTCTAAAGAACGAGCTGAATGTTACATGTACTGTTAGCCTTTAATTTTGGCCCAAAGATGATGCCTATTGAAACCGGTTATGTTTGTTCTAATATTTTTTAAAAAACCCCATACAAATGTCCCCTTGGAATGGTGTTTATGGCCCATTAAATTTCTAAATATTAAACGATTTTTTAAAAATTTTACTAAAGTGAATCTTATGATATTTCAAAAGATGTGCGAAATTATTTGAGGGTTGAGGATTACTTCTCATAGGTCCCATGATATACCTTTTCAAAATATCATTTTTAAACGCATTAATTTAACATATACGTGAGTATTGTACAAATATTTGGTCAAATCGAGATAAATATAAGCAAAAATAATTATACGAAGGTCGGTCAAAAGTGCAGAAGCTTAGCTAGTTTAAGGGGTAGTAGTTGGCCTACCAAAGTTGACCACAACATGAAATTTATACATTTTAAAAATACAAACTTTTTGCAATGATATATAAAATATTTAAAGGTACACGAAGAGAAATATCATTTCGTAATATGTTTGTCGCAGACACTTGCATATTCACGACAAACATTTATGGTTATCACAACCATGTCAATTTTTGAAATTAGTTTGATATCAATTTCGTTGATGTAATAAACTTATTTTTTCTAAATAATAAAAATTGTGGTCGCAATATGTTTCTTATAAAAAATACTATTGTTACTAGGAAAAATATTATTTTCACTTTAGTGACTACTGAATATGAAAAAAAAAAAATATTTTCTCTTTACATGTTAACAATGAAAATAATTTATTTTTGAATTAATATTTTCGTTATTAATATACAAAAATTAGGCAATTAAAATCAATAAAATTATATGACGAAAACATTTCAAATAATGTTCACATATTTTTCAGAGGTGCATACATGAAGTGAGAATTATATAAAAATACTTCATACGAAAATATTTTTATTCAATAACAAAATAATGCGAAAAAACAAATTTTTTTATTGAGCTAACAATATTTTTTATTACAATAACCATATTTGTGTGGCGATAACAATAATTTTAGTGGTGACAACAATATTTTTATTACAATAACAATATTTTTTATTGAAATAACAATATTTATTTAGTGGTGATAACAATAACTATTGTTATTAATGCAAAATCAAAATGCGAATAAACAAATTTTATAGTTACAGTAACAATATCTAATAACAATAGTATGTTGCTTTTCGTTTATAATTACCGCAAACATGTTTTTTCTCTGTGTGTATATATTCGAGATAAAAATGTTTACATATGAATAAATTAAAAAAAAGCATTTTAAGTATTTAACAAATAAATCTTGAACCACGTGGTTATATGTAATCATGTGGATTTTTTTTCAATATTTAGCTTAATTTTTTATTCGTTGTGTTCTTAGATATCAATATTATTAAATTTTTTTTTACCCTGAAAATATCCTGATCTTAGTTTGTATTTTTTTTCTTTTATTAAAACAACTTTTTATATTCAAATGGCTAAAAAATCCTTTGATATTTTAAAACAAAATTTAACCCATATTTTTTTACAAAAAAAAATATATTTACAATTTCTTTTTTATTTTTAAATCTATGATAATTTTATTTTAAATGTTAATATTTAATAAAACACATTATAATAAACAACATTAATTTTTGCACAAAATTAAAACAAGTTACATAAAAAATGATTTAAATATTGGTAACGGTTTATTCGTTATCATTTCTGATTTTGAAAAGTTCGAAAAAGAAACGAAGACGAGTTTTATTTCTGGTAAATTACAACTTTTTAAAAATATATATTTTTTTATCCATATGATATTAATGAATCTGGGTATAATTGTGTGTATGTGAATGTAAATATTAATATTTATATATGTTAATGATAATGAATAAATTAAGTTTATTTACCAAAATACCTTATTAAAGGTCTTATATACATATTTATAGTAAATAACTATTTATGTATTATAAATTAAAAAAATCTATTTCTTTTATTTATTTCCTTAAAAAGACTTGTAAGAACGTGAATCTTGTCATAGAGAAGAAAAGCGGAAGACAAACTTGATGTAGGTTTTAATACACTGAAAGAAATTTCAATAAAGAATTACTAATCGATAAATTGATATTTGGAAGAATAGATTAAGCAGGAAGACCAAAACTCATTTATTTTGATCTTAAAGATTTTTAGTTTTTATTTTTAAATTTTGAGACAAATTTGAAAAGAAAAATAAATTTTAATTAATTTATTATAATTAAACACAGTATTGAGATTAAAATAAACTATAGTTTACTAAAATTAGATAAAAATTGATCAAGATATAAATTTTTAAATTGATCAAACCAGATTTTTCTGGTTTTTACGTTTTTTTAAGGTTATGTAAATTTAAACTTTCTTTTCTCGGAAAAGGCTTAACCGAATACAATTTTCGAAATGACATTCTAAAGTGCAAATATAGTACTTTTTTACAAGTATGTACTATTTAATATGTCCTTGCAAAATTGTACGAATTAGAAGGGAAATAATTTGAAAGTTCAAATTCTTTCCATATTTTTGATATTTAGAGTCGTTATTAACGAAGATTTCGGGAAAATATATTTTTTAATTATTTTTCCATAAATCTGCACAGACTTGTGATTAAAATAAGCTATAATTTATTAAAATCGAATAAAAATTGAAGTGGATATAATTTTTTAATAAAAAAAAACTAAAAGCACATTGTAACTACGTATTTTTGAGGTTAAAGAAATTTAAAAATTTTTATCTCGAATATAACATAACTGATTTAAACTAACTAAACGGCATTTTAAAAATCATACAATATATTTTAAGTAATATAGATATTTATGAATTATTTTTTTATAATTCTACATAAATTTGTAATTAAAAGATATATAAATATATTTTTTTAATTATAAAACTAAAAATTATGTTTTTGTTTTTTTAACCAGCAAAATGTTAAGGACTACGTAAAATATTATTTTTAATCTTTAAAAAATCGTATAGTTTATTCGCAATTTTTATAAACAAAAGCTATTTTTCTTTGTAAAGTTGTAGAAATTAGAAAAAAATATTTAAAAATATGTTTCCTTAAAAAATATGTTTACGGTAACCATAAACAAGAGCATCATATTATTGTTATTAGATATTGTAACCGTAACTAAAATATTTATTTATTCGCTTTGTGATTTTGCATTATAACAATAGTTATTTTAATTACCACAAAAAATATTGTTATTCCCAAAAAAATATTGTTATTGTAATAAAAATTTTGTTTATTCGTGTTGTGAAAAGTAGTTATAGTTATCACCACTAAATTTATTTTTATATCAATAAAAATCTGCTTATTTGCATTGATAACAAAAAGCTATTGTTATTAATGCAAAATCACAAAGCTAAAAATATTGTTATCGCCACTAAAATTATTGTTATCGCCACTAAAAATATTCCGTATTCAGTAAACTGAAAATAGTATTTTGTCCTTATAACAATAGTTTTTTAAAATAAGTTGTTTAATTACAACAAAATTGTGATCAGCCCAACATATTTCCAAACAGAAAAAAACGACCACAATATATTTTTTATTTAAAAAAAATAATTTTATTTCAGCAATGAAATTGTTATAATAAATTAAATTCATTAATTAACATTTTGATGATAACACGAACATATGACGAAATGATATTTGTAAATTTTAAGAGGATAACAAAAGTGATCACGTTTTGCAGTTGCATGTGAAATGTTGAACTTAAAATATCTTCATCCTTGTTTCAAGTTGTTGTAGGGTATACAATATGTAACCATTTTTTTTTTAAATAATGGCATAAAACTACCATTAATGTAATTATAATTTATCTATATTTTAAAGACATGTGTTCGATTATTTTTATAATAATTATTTAAATGAATTAGAATTAAAATTTAAAACAAGTATTTATAAATAGTACATTGAAATAATAATTAATTTAATAATATATATGTGTCAGATATTAAAAAAACAAAAGCAATAAAATATTTAATTAATTTCAATTTCTGATAAAAAGTGACATTTTTGTCAAACAAATATGAAAGATTTTTTTTTTGGGTAAAACAATTTTAAAAATATTTAAAATTAAAAAACAAAGACAAGTTAAAAGAAAAATAAAGATAGTTCTTGTGGTCTTACTTTTTTTAATATTAAATAAAGTGAGATCAAAAAAATCTCAACACTTTATTGTCTTTTTAAATTTTTTAGAAAACCTCTTTAAATTTTTTTTTAGAAATTTTTGGGAGAAGAAATGGAAATCTTTTTATAGTCCTTTATTAGGGGGAATTATTTCTTTATTATACTCAAATTCCATAATAATGGATTTATTATATTATTTATAAAGATTTTATTAAACAACAGATATAAAAATATATTTTCAATGAGAGTATATAAAACAAGCTTTCTGCGAATTGTATATGTTTATAGGGAATCTTTCTATAATTCTTTATTAAGAAAATATTTGTCTATATTAAACTTAAATTTGACAAAAATAGATTCATTTTGGAAGATTTTATTAAGGATCAAATATAAAAGGTCAATTTAAAAAATTATACAGAAAAATAAAAATTTTCAATTTTTTTAAATTAATTAAAGAAATTTAGTTTAAATATTCTTTTATAAAAATATAATTGTTTCTGAAGTAATTACCTTTCCAAAGATACCAAATACTTATATAAATACTTTACATTATTGATAAGAAATTAACTTAAACCTGGTCCCCTTGAGAAAAATTAGAACCCTGAGTCTATAAAAAGTTTATGAGGTATGTGAACTGTAAGTAAACATCAATTAATTAAAAAAGTAATAAAACATTTCAAATAATTCGTTTGATAATTATTTCACTTTTAATAAGTTACGATTTTTTCGCACTCTCTCTTCTCGTGGAAAAAAGTTACATTTATTTTTAAATTTCATTCTAAGTTTAATAAATCTTATATTAACCCATTTTATTGAAGTTCAAAGTAGAATTTAATTTAAAATTGTTGAGATAGTACTCAATGACAGGGCAAATTTATTTTAAAAATAACTAACTGAGACCCGGTGTGATTTGCTGCCTTTATAAAGTGAAACAAAAATTGTTTATTGATGTATAAGAAAAAAGAACATTTATTAAAGATGGAATGGGGACTACTACTCCCTCTGATCCTATCCCTACTACATTTTGTTCAGAAAAACTGTTCTTTGAGAAAATTTTAAAGAGTTTTATAAAAATAAATTATTGAAATCCGAGTGAGCAGTTTTTTTATTTTTCTGCAAAATCGTCACCATTATGTTTATGAGGCTTAAACTCTAAACTTAAGCTTACCAACACTTCTATTATTTTTAGATGAAATTTCATAAAAATTGGACTAACTATAGAGAAGTTATAGCTTCTTTAACATTTTATTGGTAAATGTAACAGTGGTGTTGATAATTGTATCGTAATTTATTTAAAGTTATTTTTATACATGGAAAAATTCAGTATATATGAAATAGAAGACTTGTGAGGTCTTGTCATGATTGAATCCAATATATATAGTAAAATTTGTATTTATTATTTTATTAGAGTTTTTGAAACAAAGTATTTCCCCTATTAGAGTTTTGAGTATTTTGGGAGGAAAAAATGGTATCATTTAAAACTAGAGGGGATTAAAAGGTGCTTGAGTCCATAAGTAGAATAAAACATTTTATATTTTTGGTGATCTGTAAAGTTAACATAAATAAAATGAGTTTAAAAAAAGTTTTCTGCGAATGGGAATTTTGGGTTTTTAAGGAAGAATAAATGGGAATCTTTTTAAGCCCTAAAATTTCATAAAAATTTGTTTATTTATAGAGATTCTATTTAGGGTCAAATATAAAAAATATAATTTCACACAAGAATTTATAAAACAAGCTTTCCTTCTATAGGAATTTTGGGTATTTTGGGAGAAAAAATGGGAATCTTTTCTATAAATTTATAAAGAGTATTTTTTTCTTTATTATATTTATAATAAAATAATAATAGTTTTAATTATCGAGATTTTATTTAAGGTCAAATATAAAAATATTTTCTCCAAATTACATTAAACAAAAGAAAATTTTAAGTTTTTTTTTAATTTATTAACGAAATTTAATTTAAATATATTTTTTATATAAGTATAATTAATTTTGAAATTATTATCTTTCCAACGGATATCCAATATTTATATAAACATTTTACTTAATCAATAAGAAAATAACTTAAATTTGGTGCCCTCGAGAAATTTTTGCTATTAATATTTTCTTTGTAGGCGCAGGGGGTACCTCTTCCCCTGATCTCCATAACAAATTTTTTTAAAGCCTGTTATTTTCGGATATATTGAGATTATTCTGTGAAAATTTCAATAAAATCGGTGCAGTAGTTTTACTCTCTATAAGTTCCAAACAAACAAACAAACTCAGATTTATTTTTCTATGTATTGAGGGATTAAAGCAATAGGGAGGTTCAAATTAATTGGAGGGAAAAACTTAAGATTTAAAAATGTTATTTAATTCTTAAGTAAAATGTGTTTTTAATTAAAATCTGTAATTATTTATTAATTATTAAAAGCCTTTGCACTTTTTTAATATTTTTAATAAACTTGTTTTATAGTAAAATTATAATATTTATAAAAATAAGTAGAGATATTAACTAAAACATGTTTGAAATTATTATTTCCTAAATTCATTCATAAGAAAATAATTAAGTCTATTTTTTATTTCAATTACACAATGACAAAATAAAATAAATCCCCTTTTTTTAAATTTTATTATTAAAAATAAAATATTTTATTTTTATACCCTCCATCATCGCAAGTGTATATTTACTTTGTCATTCTGTGTGTAAAGCTTAGAAGACCTCATAATGTCTGTATATTTTTGGATCAAATCAAAATTTGAATCGATTTAGCTATGAACGTTTGTCTGTCTTTCTGTCTCTCTGTAGTTGGCATACTCACATTCACGATAATTGACAGAGCTTAATGAAATTTGGGCTGAGTATTTTTTATAGTCTTGGAAGTTTCTCATTTCAAAACATCTTAATGGGTTCAGTATATTAAAATATATAGACCGATATTTGAAACAACCTCTAAATTCAAGCAAAGAACTTACATAAACTTGTTAATTATATATCGACATTACCAAGCTAAATGTATTTCAAAATCGGTTCAGAAGAAAAAAAGTTATAGCCAAAAATATTTAATGTTCAATTGTTATAGTTATGAAAGACTTTTATGTATTGTATACGTGAGTGTATGTGTACTTCAAACGCATTTTTGGTGGAGTGTATTAAAGATTCGACATAGCTCGATAAAGCATCCCTACTTGTTTTAATTTTCGTTTTATTTGCTTAAAAAATTTTTAAATTCCCCCTTCTTTTCAAAAAAAAAAAAAAAAAAAATAAAAAATTAATTTAGTTTAAATATTTACCCAATTTTTGTTTTAACTTTTTAATTACTCTATAATTAAAAATTACTTGACTGGTGTTAAGTCAAGCATTTAAGAGTTTTATGTTTTTCTTCTCTTCTCATCTTTTTTGAAGTGAATTATTTTTTACTTTAATAATATTTTTTTTTGTTATTAATTTTAATATTTCAAAGACCTTAATAATGTTTATTTGTATGTTTATATGTGTGTGTGTTTGTTTGTTTGTAAATAAACCGGCTTTGATTTTTATATTGTTTTTGTTGTTTTGTAGCTGTCATTATATTGACGTTTACATAATAATCAACAACAAACAAAAAAATATAACCTCAGTTGTCAAATCCATAGTTTGCCAGTTTAGCAAAGAAGCTCCAAAATTATATTCATAGAAGAAGTCAAGGTCGTGTCATGAACTTGTTACAGTTGCAGTGTGTATTTTTTTATTTTTGCTTTTTTTCGCTTTTTTGGGTTTTTTATTTATTTTTTATGATTTTTTTACATTTATAATCAACATTTTGTATAGAAATCAATGAATGAAATTATATTTGGGGTAACGAAAATTTAAATAAATTAATGGTTTTTGTGTCAAATTTTGCAAAATAGTTTATAATTAAAATTTTAGCTTCATTAAACTAAAGAGATTTGGAAAAGCAAAAAAAAAAAAAAAAATTAATAATAAAATAAAATAAAATAAAATAAAATAAAATAGAAAACTGTGAAACATTTGTTTAATAAAACAATTTTATAAAAATTAAAAAAAGCATTTAGATATTCAATAACATTTGTTACAACATTTTCATACTGCATCACTTTAAGGTTCACAACTTACTTTCTTTTAAATTGGTTTTTTTCTGGATTTGTAACGAGCAGATTCAGACAGGCAAAGAGATATAACCGATAGACCCCTACAATAATTAGGCACTTCAAAATACCTTAAGTGATTTGGTGTTTTAAACACACTGACAAACTTAATAAATCATCATTCGCCGCTTAATATGGTGTAGGGTATACAAATGCTATAGAAAAATCTATATAAATTCCATTTGATAAAAATTAGTGAAATCAAAATTTAAGGTTAAATAATAA
Organism: Cochliomyia hominivorax; assembly: GCA_004302925.2. NCBI lineage: Eukaryota > Metazoa > Arthropoda > Insecta > Diptera > Calliphoridae > Cochliomyia > Cochliomyia hominivorax. Next base: position 79,036,965 of record PYHX02000494.1, on the reverse strand, counting down.
AAAATTATTCAAATAAAAATGTACACTTTAATACAATTAATTTTTTTTGATAAACATTTATTACAAAAAAAAATTATAAAAACTTATTCAAAAATTTTTATCCTTTTTTTATAAAAACTTTTTGATATTAATTTAAAAGAAATAATTTTTTGATAAAAAATGTATTCCAAATGTTTATGATAAAAATATTATCAAAAATTTCTAGATATTAATATTTTTAAAAATGAATAAATTCAAGATTTATTTGATAAATAAAATTTCTTTGATTAAAATTTTATTGAAAATGTTTATAATAAAGAATAAATTGAAAATTTTTTCAGAATTTAAAAATAAATTGTGTTCAACTTTCTTTGATGAAAAAATTAATAAAAAATTCTTGATGAAAAAAATTATTAATTCTTTAATAAAAACTTTTATAAGTTTTTAATAAAATAATTTAGACAGAAAATTATTAAACTTTTTTATTAAAAATATATTAAAATTTTTTTTATTAAATATTTATTCAAAATTTCATTGATAACAAATTTATTAAATATTTTGTTAGAATTTTTATTGTTTATTTTTTATAAAAAAAAAAAATTATAAATTTTTGTATAAAAAATTTTGTAATTCTTTAAATAAATTTTTTTTTTATAGAAAATAATTTAACTTTTTAGATAAAAATGTCTTTTATTAAAAATTTATAAAAAATTATTGATAAAAGTTTTATTTACAGTTTAGATAATTTTTTTGATAAAAAATTATTCAAAAAATTTTTTTATAAAAATTTTATCCATAAAAGTCATTTTATTTTTTAATTAAATTAAAAAATATTCAAATTTTGTCAGATAAAAAGTTATTCAAATTTTTTTCATAAATACTTATACACATTAAAAAAATTGGAAAAAAATTAAAGTTTTTTTGATAAAAAAAATTTTTAAAATTAGTTTGATAACAAAATTATTCCAAACTTGTTGGTAGAAATTTATATTTTTTATAAAAATTGCATTGCAAAATAAAATAAATTTCCTATGTAAAGAAAATTTACGTCAAATTTCTAAATAAAAAGAAAATTACGTTAAATTTTCTATATAAAGAAAATTTACGATAAATTTTCTATATGAAGAAAATTTACGTTAAATTTCTATATAAAAAATTACGATAAATTTTATATATAAAAATTTACGATAAATTTTCTATTATAAAGAAAATTTACGTTGAATTTTCTATATAAAGAAAATTTACGTTGAATTTTCTATATAAAGAAAATTTATGATAAATTTACTATATAAAGAAAATTTACGTTGAATTTTCTGTATAAAGAAAATTTACGTTGAATTTTCTGTATAAAGAAAATTTACGTTAAATTTTCTATATAAAGAAAATTTACGTTAAATTTTCTATATAAAGAAAATTTACGTTAAATTTTCTATATAAAGAAAATTTACGTTAAATTTTCTATATAAAGAAAATTTACGTTAAATTTTCTATATAAAGAAAATTTACGTTAAATTTTCTATATAAAGAAAATTTACGATAAATTTTCTATATAAAGAAAATTTACGTTGAATTTTCTACATAATGAGAATTTACGTTAAATTTTCTATATAAAGAAAATTTACGTTAAATTTTCTATATAAAGAAAATTTACGTTAAATTTTCTATATAAAGAAAATTTACGATAAATTTTCTATATAAAGAAAATTTACGATAAATTTTCTATATAAAGAAAATTTACGTTAAATTTTCTATATAAAGAAAATTTACGATAAATTTTCTATATAAAGAAAATTCACGATAAATTTTCTATATAAAGAAAATTTACGTTAAATTTTCTATATAAAGAAAATTTACGTTAAATTTTCTATATAAAGAAAATTTACGTTAAATTTTCTATATAAAGAAAATTTACGTTAAATTTTCTATATAAAGAAAATTTACGTTAAATTTTCTATATAAAGAAAATTTACGATAAATTTTCTATATAAAGAAAATTTACGATAAATTTTCTTTATATAGAAATATATAAAATTTACGTTAAATTTTTTATTATAAAGAAAATTTACGTTAAATTTTCTATATAAAGAAATTTACGTTAAATTTTCTATTATAAAGAAAATTTACGTTATATTTTCTATATAAAAAATTTACGATATTTTTATTTGAGGACATTTTTGTTAACGATAATTTTTTATTTATATTTTTAATCATTTATTTATATGAAAAATTCAATATTTTTTATTTTATAGAAAACTTAGAAAATTTATCATTTAAGGAAAATTAAGGATATTTTTCGATTATGATGGAACCATTATTTCATCTTCATTCTATATAAAGGTCATTTTGAAGCGTAAATGTGTTTTATGTTTCTAAAATTCTAAAAAAAATATCTATAAATTAAAATATGATTATTCAAAATTGAATAAACGTTTTTCTTGCCATAAAATCGTATTCGAAAACGTTTATTTATTTATTATTATTATTATTTTTTTTGAAGAGCCCATTTTTCGAATAACTTGAAAAGGTTAAATTTTCTATTTATAGGAAATTTTGATAAATTTTTTATAATTTGCAAAAATTGTTTTATTTAATATTTTTCCACTGAAAAAAAATTTATGGAAGAAAATTTTCTATAATTTTGTCTTTATTTTAGAAATTTTTTTTCTATTTATAGAAAGTGTTGAATTTGTACGTTAATTACTTTTTTAAAGTGTGAAAGGCCTTAAACTAATTTCAATTACTGATAATAATTATTATGTTTATTGGAATTTTTTTTATTCTAATATTTAGAAGGTCATCGATTAAGAATTATAATTAATATTTCACTTGACACAAAACAATTATAAATTAGTTTTTTATATAAAAATTGAACAAAATCGAAAACAAAGTTTATTAAATTTCTTAATAAATAAAAAATAATTAATCAAGATATTTAACCCAGACAAAAATCGTATTTTGTTGTATTAAAGTGGAAACTATAATTAAGAAAAATTCTTTACAAAAAAATAATAAAAAAATAATTTGTTATTGTTTTGTTGTTTATTTTTAAGATTTTAATTATTGTAAATGGAAATTTCTATTAACTTATTATTGGGCTTTGTCTAATCTTCAACACCCTGCACCTAATGCGTGTGAAGTTAATACATTATATTTCGTACATACACTCTCAGACTTATTCAATATATATATAGTTTTTCCAGAATATGACACGAAACACTTAATAAAACATAAAATTATTTATATTTTTGGCTGGAACTTTTTTTCTATAAAATTTTTTTGAAATATTATGGCAAAATTTCATTTTCATTTATCGATTTATAATTGATAATTTTATGAAATTTTTTTACTTGAACTTAGAGGTTGTCCCAGATATCAGTCTTTATTTTCAAATATACTAAACCTTAACTTCTCAGTACTATAACAAATACTCGGGACAAATTTCATTAAGATCTGTCAATTATTGTGGATGTGAGCGTACCAACAACAGACAGATAGAAGGACGGTCATACTTAAATCAATATGATGCAAGAATATATATTGTACTTTTGAATGACAAATTTACCACGTGTGGTGGTGGAGGGTATAAAAACCTTTCAATAATAATTCTTAATATTAAAAAAATTAAATGACCGTGAGACTTTTCAAAAAATACTTTATTTTATGCTAAAAAATTAAAAAGAAAAACAAATATTTAATATTTTTGATTTATTAGTTTTTAACTTCTTGAGAGTTTAATTTTCCATAACAATTGTTGTTATTTTCGTCATTACTATAAATTACCAACAGTCTGATACGCATGACATCGTTTTCTATTGATCATTAAATATTTAACTTCTTATATGCAACAGAATATCGGAAATAAAATTATGAAATTTTTCTTTGAAATGAACATTTTGTTAAGAAAAAAAACTAAATTGACTATAATTTTCATGTTTGCAACATAAATTCAAAAAAATGTCGTAAAATGAAAATTAAAGATCAGGGGAGTCATTATTTTTGTTTTAAAATTTACCACTTATGTGGCATAATTGAACGAAATCAAGTGTTTGGAAAAACTAAAAATGTTTTAATAAAAAATCTCACACTTAACTCCTTAAATATTTATTTAAAGTCATTGATATTGTTAAAGCTTTAAATAAATATAACTAATTTATTTTTTAATAATTTCAGTTACAAATTTGGTAAAAAAATTTTTCAACAACTTGCAAAAGTGTTATTTCAAATATGAAATGCAACATTTAATAAGTATTTAACAACTCTTACATGCCACATAATATTGCAACATCTACACAAATACTTTTTCTCTTTGCCACAAAAACGCATTTACAGCTGTTTAAAATAAAAATAAAAAATAAAAAACAAATCATGAAATAACAAAAACAGACAGACGAATGAATGGAAGGACAGACGGACTAACATCCAGACCAGCAGTCTATGGACTCTTTTAGTTAGTTAATATTACAAATATTATGAAAAGCCAATTTTAAGACACATAAAACCGCCAATAAAAGTCTTTTTTTCTTGTTCGTTTATCTCCAGTTTTAAAAACTGAACAAGTTTGTTGCTTAAGTCTTTCGTTTGAAATTTTTTTATTTCACTTTTTTCACTTCTTTTAATGCAAAATTTTTTTTGTTAGCAAATTGTTGTTATTGCTGTAATGCGTTTAAATAAAACAACAACAACAAACTCTATTTAAACTATAATAAAGCAACAACAAAAACTTTAGATAACAAAACTTGTTAAATTACAGAATTGTTTTTTTTGTTTTAAATAATAATTTCTGTAATAGTATTTTAATATTTTTTTTTTTAAATTATGAAATAACAAGAAAAAAATAATATTGATTATATAATTTTGACTTAAAGACAATAATAAATTATTAAATTTTTTTCCAATTTTTTATAAAAAAAAATTGTTTTTTATTAAAGAAAATGTAATAAGTTTTTTACAACAACACTTTTTGAGAGCATATTAACTTTGTCATTCCGTGTGTAACGCTTAGAAGGAATCATCTTTAGTACCATAATGTATATATTCTTGCATCAAATCAAAATCTAAGTGGATTTACCTATGTCCGTCTGTCTGTTGTTGGCACGCTCACATCCACAATAATAACCAGAGCTTAATGAAGTTTGGACCGAGTATGTGTTATAGTCCTGAGTTTCATAATATAAAATTGTGTATTTACTGTAGTTTATTTACTTTACACGCATTTGTGGTGGAGGGTATTGAAAATTCACTATAGCCGAATATAGCATACTTATTTGTTTATATTCATTCTCTCACTTTTAAGTATGTGTTTGTGTGTGTTGGTGTAGGTGGTTGAAAAATTATATGTTGTTGTAAAATCATTGGCTCATAAATCTTTTTTGTTACCATAATTTTTCTTTCTTTATTCATTTAAAGTTGTAATAAATACCTGCCACATCATGTGCAATCGATAGTAAACAAGAAGGAAATGATCTTCGACTTAAGTCGACTTCAGGAATGAGTATAAAAATACAAAAATATTTATAAAAAGAAAATTGTAAAAGTAAATTTATCTTCTATAAAAGAAAATTATTTTCTTTTGCTATAAAAAAAACATTTTTATATATCTTTTTTTGGATTTTTTCATTTCAAAAATTTCCTTAAATTAAAAACATAAATTTTCTTTAGAAATTTTCAATTGCTTTTGATAGAAAATTTTATAAAAATTTCAAAGAATATTTTGTTTAAATTAACGCAAATTTTGTTAAAAAACGAAGAATTTCTTCAAATTAATAATTTATCGTAAATTTTGTTTAAAAAGAAAATTTATCATAAATTTTGTTAAAATAGAAAATTTTGTAAAAATTTTATTTAATTAGAAAATTTAAAAAAAAAAATTAAAGAATATATATCGTAAATTTTGTTTTTATAGAAAATTAATAATAATTTTCAGTAGCAAATTTATCGTAAATTTTAATAGAAAATTTATTGTAAATCTTTTTTAAAATTTTTTGACTTTTTTTAAATAGAAAATTTTCTTTAAATAGAAAATTTATCTTAAGTTTTCTTTAAATAGAAAATTTTTCGTAAATTTTCTTTATATAGAAAATTTTTCGTAAATTTTCTTTAAATTGAAAATTTATCGTAAATTTTCTTTAAATTGAAAATTTATCGTAAATTTTCTTTAAATTGAAAATTTATCGTAAATTTTCTTTAAATTGAAAATTTATCGTAAATTTTCTTTAAATTGAAAATTTATCGTAAATTTTCTTTAAATAGAAAATTTATCGTAAATTTTCATTAAATAGAAAATTTATCGTAAATTTTCTTTAAATAGAAAATTTATCGTAAATTTTCTTTAAATAGAAAATTTATCGTAAATTTTCTTTAAATAGAAAATTTTTCTCAAATTTTCTTTAAATTGTAAATTTATCGTAAATTTTTCGTTAAATAGAAAATTTTTCGTTAAATAGAAAATTTTTCGTAAATTTTCTATAAATAGGAAATTTATCGTAAATTTTTCGTTAAATAGAAAATTTTTCGTAAATTTTCTTTAAATAGAAAATTTTTCGTAAATTTTCTTTAAATAGAAAATTTTTCGTAAATTTTCTTTAAATAGAAAATTTTTCGTAAATTTTCTTTAAATAGAAAATTTTTCGTAAATTTTCTTTAAATAGAAAATTTATTGCAAATTTTTCTTAAATAGAAAATTTTTCATAAATTTTTCTTTAAATAGAAAATTTTTCGTAAATTTTCTTTAAATATAAAATTTATCATAAATTTTCTTTAAATTGAAAATTTATCGTAAATTTTCTTTAAATTGAAAATTTATCGTAAATTTTCTTTAAATTGACAATTTATCGTAAATTTTCTTAAAATTGAAAATTTATCGTAAATTTTCTTTAAATAGAAAATTTTTCGTAAATTTTCTTTAAATAGAAAATTTTTCGTAAATTTTCTTTAAATAGAAAGTTTTTCGTAAATTTTTTTTTAATAGAAAAGTTTTCGTAAATTTTCTTTATATAGAAAATTTTTAAATTATCTTTAAATATAAAATTTTTCGTTAATTTTCTTTAAATAGAAAATTTATCGGAAATTTTCTTTAAATTAAAAATTTATCGAAATTTTCTTTAAATTGAAAATTTATCGTAAATTTTCTTTAAATTGAAAATTTATCGTAAATTTTCTTTAAATTAAACATTTATCGTAAATTTTCTTTAAATTGAAAATTTATCGTAAATTTTCTTTAAATTGAAAATTTATAGTAAATTTTCTTTACATAAAAATATGTTTTTTTTTTAAATTAAAAATTTTAAGTAAATTTTCTTTGAATAGAAAATTAATCGTGAACATCTTTTAGTCGTAAATTTCTTTAATGAGAAATTTTATCGTATTTTTTTTTTAAATAAAAAAAAATTATTAAAATCTTTTTTTAAAAAGAAAATTTAAAGTAAATTTTCTTTGAAAATTAATCGTTAATATTCTTTACATAAAAAATTTATTGAATTTTTTCTTTTAATAGTTTCTTTTGGAAATTTTCAGCAGAAGTTTATGGAAATTCTTTTCAATCAAATTTTATCGTTGATTTTTTTAAATTAAAAATTTATTGCAAATTATCTTTTATTAGAAAGTTTATCGTAAAATATCTTTAATAAGAAAAATATTGCACATTTTCTTTAAATTAAAAAAGTTTATCGTAAATTTTCTTTAAATAGAAAATGTATTGAAATTTTTTTATATAGAACTTTAATTTAAAAATTACTTTAAATAGAAATTTTAATAAAATTTTTCTTTAAATCGATTTTCTTTAAAAAGAAAAGTTATCGTAAAATTCTTCATATTTAAGTTTTTTCTTAAGTGAAGAACTAAAAATTGTAGAGGTAAATTTGTTGCACATTTAAGTTTTCTTTACATTTTTTCCATTCCACTAAATAAGTGAGTGACAACTGCATTCACTTTAGTGACTACTATTTTTTAGGTTTCATCTCTTCTTAATTTAAAAAGTAAAATTAAGATAAAAAGTGAAGACAATATAAGATTTGTTTACCAGACCGTGTTCAAAATGAGGTCAAACCAACAATAATAATTTGTTGTCATTACAACCGGACCGTCACTCATGCAGTCAATCAGCCACCAAGTGGTTTATTTTATTGTTTTTGTTGTTGTTAAATAAAACAGTATCAATAGGCCGCAATAGACCTGTAATTATTGCGTTTATTTGCGTCACTTAAAGAAATTGTAAAATTGTAGGTTTCAAACTAAATTTTCTTAAATTGTTTATAATTTATTGTTGTTGTTTACTTTTTTTCTACTTAGTTGCATTAATTTGTTAATTTCAAGCCTTTTTTCCTCACCACAACTAAGTTTTATAATTATTACACCAGACTAGACGAGTCCAGACCGGAGTAAGTTTTTTTCCTCTTCTTCTTCTTCTTTTGGAATTTATACAAGTTTGTAATCGATGGCCGTATTTGGTTTTGGTGCCACAAAAAAAAAAAAAAAAAAAAAAAAAAAAAAAAGAAGAAAGAAATCTGTGGAAAAATACTGTAAAAGGTGGAAATGTTTATGTTGCACAATTCATTCAATTTAATGCAACACGATCAGAGATTTCTTAGTTGAATTAAATATTTTATTAACGTTATTTTTCTTGTAGGAAAACAAAAATTGTCAGTTGTTTTCAAATCGAATGGAAAATTTAAATTTATTTTTATGAAGATAAATTCAAAATATTTTTAGATTTTGAAAGTAAAATATTTTTTCGAATTTGGTGAAATAAAAGTTTCCAAGGAGTTTTACAGGTTTAAGGTACAGTGGGTTGAACAATTTTTCTATAACAATATAATTTTAAATAAATTTTCTACTCAAGAAAAAACGAAATAAAAGATTAATTTTGGGAAAAAACTAAAAAAAAATTGTCTATAGAAACAAATTTGGCGAAAATTTTCTATAAAAAATTTTAATAAAATTTTTCTATAAGTAGAAGGTTTAACGAAAATTTTCTATAAGAAGAAAATGAAATAATAAAAATTTTCTGTAAAAGGAAAATTCAATGAACATTTTCTATAGAAATAAAATTCAGTGAACATTTTTTATAGAAATAAAATTCAATGAAAATTTTTGTATAGAAAAAAAATTTAACGAAACTTTTTATTAGACAGAAAATTTAACGAAACTATTTAATAAAAAGAAAATTCAACGAAAATTATCTATAAGAAGAAAATTCAACGAAAATTTTCTATAAAAAGATAATTTACCAAAATTTTCCTTAAATAGAAAATTTATCGAAAATTTTCTATAGAAAAAATTCAACGAAAATTTTCTATAGAAAGAAAATTCAACGAAAATTTTCTATAGAAAGGAAATTTAACGAAAATTTTCTATAGAAAGAAAATTCAACGAAAATTTTCTATAGAAAGAAAATTCAACGAAAATTTTCTATAGAAAGAAAATTCAACGAAAATTTTCTATAGAAAGAAAATTCAACGAAAATTTTCTATAGAAAGAAAATTCAACGAAAATTTTCTATAGAAAGAAAATTCAACGAAAATTTTCTATAAAAAGAAAGTTTAACGAAAATTTTCTATAAAAAGAAAATTCAACGAAAATTTTCTATAAAAAGAAAATTCAACGAAAATTTTCTATAGAAAGAAAATTCAACGAAAATTTTCTATAGAAAGAAAATTCAACGAAAATTTTCTATAGAAAGAAAATTCAACGAAAATTTTCTATAAAATCGAAATTTATCTCTAAATAGACAATTTATCGAAATTTATCTCTAAACAGAAAATTTATCGAAAATTTTCTCTAAATAGAAAATTTATCGAAAATTTTCTCTAAATAGAAAATTTATCGAAAATTTTCTCTAAATAGAATATTTATCGAAAATTTTCTCTAAATAGAATATTTATCGAAAATTTTCTATAAATAGAAAATTTATCGAAAATTTTCTCAAAATAGAAAATTTATCGAAAATTTTCTCTAAATAGAATATTTATCGAAATTTTCTATAAATAGAAAATTTATCGAAATTTTCTATAAATAGAAAAATTTTTTTTGAGAAATAAAATAAATAGAATATTTATCGAAAATTTTCTATAAATAGAAAATGTATCGAAAATTTTCTCAAAATAGAAAATTTATCGAAAATTTTCTCAAAATAGAAAATTTATCGAAAATTTTCTCAAAATAGAAAATTTATCGAAATTTTCTCAAAATAGAAAATTTATCGAAAATTTTCTCAAAATAGAAATTTATCGAAAATTTTCTCAAAATAGAAAATTTATTGAAAATTTTCTCAAAATAGAAAATTTATCGAAAATTTTCTCAAATAGAAAATTTTATCGAAAAAAAAATTTTCTCAAAATAGAAAATTTATCGAAAATTTTCTCAAAATAGAAAATTTATCGAAAATTTTCTCAAAATAGAAAATTTATCGAAAATTTTCTCAAAATAGAAAATTTATCGAAAATTTTCTCAAAATAGAAAATTTATCGAAAATTTTCTCAAAATAGAAAATTTATCGAAAATTTTCTCAAAATAGAAAATTTATCGAAAATTTTCTCAAAATAGAAAATTTATCGAAAATTTTCTCAAAATAGAAAATTTATCGAAAATTTTCTCAAAATAGAAAATTTATCGAAAATTTTCTCAAAATAGAAAATTTATCGAAAATTTTCTCAAAATAGAAAATTTATCGAAAATTTTCTCAAAATAGAAAATTTATCGAAAATTTTCTCAAAATAGAAAATTTATCGAAAATTTTCTCAAAATAGAAAATTTATCGAAAATTTTCTCAAAATAGAAAATTTATCGAAAATTTTCTCAAAATAGAAAATTTATCGAAAATTTTCTCAAAATAGAAAATTTATCGAAAATTTTCTCAAAATAGAAAATTTATCGAAAATTTTCTCAAAATAGAAAATTTATTGAAAATTTTCTCAAAATAGAAAATTTATCGAAAATTTTCTCAAAATAGAAAATTTATCGAAAATTTTCTCAAAATAGAAAATTTATCGAAAATTTTCTCAAAATAGAAAATTTATCGAAAATTTTCTCAAAATAGAAAATTTATCGAAAATTTTCTCTAAATTGAAAATTTATCGAACATTTTCTCTAAATTGAAAATTTATCGAAAATTTTCTCTAAATTGAAAATTTATGGAAAACTTTATATAGAAAATTTATCGTATTTTAATATGATTCGGCCCACTGTGCTTATTGTCTTTTAAAGTACATTTTATTTTAACAACAAAAAAACATAAAATTGGGCGATTTATTTATTTTCTGGGTGCAGGTGTTTTCCAATTCTCATTTAAACTTTGATCTTTTAATGTTAAAAAATAAAATAATAATTAATTTCTCTTATTTTAATCTTTTTAGCTCTAAAATGCCGGAATTAACACCTGTACAAGAATATTATAAAGGCAAAACAGTTTTCATAACTGGTGCCTCTGGTTTTATGGGTAAAGTTTTATTGGAAAAGTTATTGTACTCTTGTCATGAACTTAAAGAGATCATCATCATCTGTCGTCCCAAAAGAGGCAAGACTCCTGAGTCCCGTTTGGAAGATATGTTCAAGTTGCCAGTAAGTTTTATCTATTTGCAATTAAAAAAAGAGAATTGAAAGTTTTTTTCACTCTTTTATAGATTTTCCAACGCATTAAAGAGGAAAGACCTCATGTTTTGAAAAAGGTTACCATTTATCAAGGTGATGTTACCTATGAAATGTTGGGCTTATCCGGTGATAATCTTAAACATGTTTGCGATAATGCCAACATTGTTTTTCACATGGCTGCCACTTTAAAATTGGAAGGCAACTTAAAAGATGCCATCGATATGAATTTAGCTGGCACCCGACGTGCTTTAGATGTCGCCAAACAAATGAAAAATCTGGAAGCTTTTGTTCATCTCTCAACGGCCTTCTGTAATTGTGATCAGGAAGTTATGTATGAAAAAGTTTATGATTTTCCTCACAAACCCGAAGATCTTATGCGTTTGGCTGAATGGATGGATTTGAAAACATTGGAAAATATAACACCCGATTTGTTGAAACCACATCCCAACACTTATACGTATTCGAAACGTTTGGCTGAATTATTTATACGTGATCATTATGATAAGATGCCAGTGATCATAGCCAGACCCAGTATTGGTAAGTTGAATGGAAAAGTTTTAAGTTTTATGTTAAGTGTTATGGAATATAAAAGCTTAAGCTTATGGAAATTTGTTATTAAATAAATTGCAAACGGAAAAGCAACAACAACTGCAGCTACAACAACAAATACGCTATATATAACAAATAATTAAATATTAATAATGCATGGCTTAAATTAATTTTTAAGAAACAAATACAAAAGCAAATGGAAAATTTATTTATTATGAAATATTTTCACTTCATAATTTTAATTAATTTTCATTTTTGTATTTCAAAACTCTTTTACGCTCAAATTTGGAAATTTTTATTTTAAGAAATTATCAAAAGCTCTTAAAAAGCTTTGCTTAATTAATTATATAAGAAATACTAAATGATTTATGATTTTTAATTGAAATCTGAATTCCATTTTTAATTCAGATTCTAATTTCAGTTTTTTAATTCCGATTCTTGTTCATTTTCCAGCATATATTCTAGTTCTTGTTCCAGTCGAGATTATAATTCAAATTCTAGTTCGGATTCTAGATCTTAATCTAGTTCAGATTCTAGTTTTAGCTTTATTTTTCAGTTCAAACTTTAGATATGATTTTAATTCTGATTACCGTTCAATTTCTAGTTCAGATTTTAATTCAAATTCCACTTCTATTTCAGAATATAGTTTAGAATCTGATTAAGATTTTACTTCAGATTCAAATTACATTTCAGATTTAAATTCTGATTCTAGTTCAGAATCTAGTACAGATTGTAGTTCTGATTCCAGTTCAGATTTTAATTCAGATTCTAATTCCAATAGTTCTGATTCTAGTTTAGATTCCACTTTAGTTTAATCCACTTTAGATTCAAGTTCTGATTCTATTTAAGATCTCATTTTAGAACACTGCACCAGATCTGATTCTAGTTTTGATTATAGTTCAGTTCTATTTCAGTCTTAGTTCACTTCTAGTTCAGAATTAGTTCACTTCTAGTCCAGTTTTAGTCCAGTTCTAGTTCAGTTCTAGTTTTACTTCATTAAGATGGAAATATTTTATATGCTAAAACTTAAACTTTTGAAACTTCAAATATGCTTTATAACTCTATGTGTAAACTTTCTGCTTTTCTGTATTTTTAAGCTTTTCGTGCTAAAATGAAAAACTTGAGAAAATTGTAATAAAACAAGGTGAAATTGAAACCTTTGAAATAATAAAAGCTTATATTAAGCTTTTATAAAATAAATCTCTAAAACATAACAGCTTTAAAAAATGCTTAAAGAACAAAACAGACTAAAAGCTTAAAAAAAAGCTGCAAACATAGCAAAACTTTTGAAATATTAGAGCCTTCACAGTCGACACAGAGCTTTTAATAAAAGTAAATAACAGAAAGAAATGTGTCTAATAGAGGATCAACAGCTTTTAAAAAAGTGCTTACAAAAAAAGGTTTTAAAAGCTTAAAACAAAAGAAAACATACAATTATTAAAGCTTTTACAAACAGTTCAAACATCATGTATAGAGAAAAAATTATGTATATAAAAAAACTTTAACACAGATATAAAACTTTTTAAATAATTAAAGCTTTCACAAAAAAATCTAATAGAACTAAAACGCAGAAAACACATTTTAAATAATTAAAGCTTTAACAAATATGTGTGTGCAAAACAAAAAATTTTCATTTTCAACACAGAACCACAAATTTTTAAGCTTTTTCCTAAAAGCTTTGTTAAAAAAATAACCTCTAACAGAGAACAAATATGTCTAGTAAACCCTTAATACAGTGTACAAAACTTTTAATCTTTTAAAGCTTTTAAAAACGCGTGTGTTAATTAAAATAATAAAAAGCTTTTGTAAATAAAAAGCTTAAATAAAAAATAACAATTTTTAAAATTGCTGATTAAGTACACTATTGCCTCTCCCAGTTTAACTTTGACTGTGCCAAAAATCCAACAGCCTCTGGAAATCTGCTGGCCTAAAAAAATTTCTCTCTATTTCCTCTTCCCACACAAACTGGTAAAACTTTTTTGTTTTCCCTGTTGCGAAACGAACACGCTTTTTATGCTTTCAATTCAGTTGTTACTAAACAAAAACAAAACAAAACAAAAAAAATCCTACTTATTCATCAAACTTAGTATCACCATCGGCCTTTGAGCCTGTTCCCGGTTGGGTGGATAATTTGAATGGACCCACCGGTCTAATGGTGGGTGCTGGCAAAGGTGTTATACGCTCCATGTTGATAGATACACGTCACAAATCTGAAGTTATACCAGTGGATTATGCCATCAATGGTTTGGTGGTTATACCCCATGAGTTCTGCACAAATCCACGGTAGAATATTGAATTGAAAATATTTATAAATTTTGTTATATAAAAAAAATAATAAACTTTCCAGCCCTGAGGATGTGCCAATTTATAATATAACTTGTGCTGAAAGACGTAAAGTACCCTGGGGTGATGTTATAGAATTGAGCAAAAAAATTGGCTATCAATATCCCATGGAAACCGGTTTATGGTATCCGGATGGTTGCATAACCACAAATCGTTTACATCATCAAATTAACGTTTTACTCTTTCACTGGCTGCCAGCCTATTTTATTGATTTCATATTATTTTTATTGGGTCAAAAACGATTGTAAGTTTTGTTTTCCTTTATATTCGTTTTCGTTTTCGCTTTCATCTTTTTTCTTCTTTCTTTATCTCTTTCTTCATGGATTTTTATCATTAATTGTTTAATGATTATTTTTTTTCCAATTTGTTGAAAATGTTGTTTACACCAAAACAGTTTGAAGTTTTTTCGCAAAAAATTTAAGTGATGAATTTTACGGGGAAGAAAGATGGGAAAAATATTTCACTTTATTTGTAAAATGTTTTTTTATTTTATTTTAATGAAAATTTTTGTGGATTTAAAATTAAGTAGCAAATAAAAGGGGCGTTTAGAATAACTTATTTCGCAAATAAATTAATTTCACTTCATTAGCTTAACACAATGGGACTTAACGAGCAAAATATATTCGTTAGAAATGACAAAAATACGTTTTTAAAATAAATAAATAAGTTTTTTTTCGTTTTAGCGTTTTTTTAATTTTAGCGTTTTTTATGATTTTTACTTATTAAATATTTCCCTTAACTTATTCTTTTGCATAAATTTTAGTAATACGTTTTTCATTTTTCTATAGTTTAGCGTTTGTATTAATTTAAACAAGAGTTTTTCGTTATAGCGTTTTTTATATTTTAACGTTTTTTGTATTTTAGCATTTTTTATTTTAGCGTTTTTTATGTTTTATAGTTTTTTACTTATTAAAAATTGTATATTTATCCTTTAACTTATTCTTTTGCATAAATTTTAGTGATACGTTTCTCATTTTTGCGTTTTTTATTAATCTAGTTTTTGTATTAATTTTAATAAAAGTTTTTAGTTGTAGCGTTTTTTATATTTTAACGTTTCTTCCTTATTACTTAGATTTATATAACAGCAATTTTCACCTAAATAATTCCTTTGCATTAACTTTTGTGATATTTTCCCTTTCAGCGTTTTTTAGTAGTTTATCCTTTTTATTTCAGTTTTTCTTTAATTTTTTTCCGGAAAATAATATATTACACAATTTTTCCTATAAATTTATTCGTTTTCCTTGATTTTTAGTAATTGCGATTTTGTTGTGTTTTATGGTGATTTTTAATTTTAACACTTTAAGCGTTTTTTTAAGAAAAACTATTTCGAAACTTTATAATTTTCAAACTCTATCTAAAAAAATTAAATTAAAAAAATTATTTTCCTTCCGGCGATTTATTGTATTTTTTTTCTCATTTTGACAGTTAAAGCGTTGTAGCGTGTGTGTTTCTTCCTTAATTTTTAGAGCTTTTTTGTCATTTAAGAAAAACTATTTTAAAACTTTATAATTTTCAAACTCTTGCTTTTTTTGTAAGAAATAATTTAGAATAATTTAAATTCTCTTATTTCATCGTTTTTTTTTTTTTTTTTGTTTAAGCGTTTTTTATTCATTTTATTTAAAATGTTTTGGTGTAAACTTTTCACTTGCAACAAATTTCCTATTCTAAATATTTTTCTTTGATCCTCAGTATGATTCGTGTACAAAATCGTGTACAAATCGGTTTGAATATGTTACAATTTTTTACCATGCGCGCTTGGTCTTTCAAATCTAAAGCGTACGAATCGTTGTTCCTAAAACTCTCCAAAGAAGATCAAAAAATGTAAGAATATTTTTCAGAAATTTTACTTAAAATTAAAATTAAAAAAAAAAATCGATTTTCTTTAAAAACTTATCAAGATTTAATATGAACATGGATACCGTGGAAGATATAGAACAATATATGGTTTCTTGTATACAAGGCGGACGCCAGTATTTAATGAAAGAGTCTCCTGATACTCTACCAAAAGCCAGAAGACAATTGAAATTGTGAGATAAATATATTTTTAAGGCGAAAATTATTTAATTTATTTTTCAAAAAAATATTTCTTTGTGTGTGTTCCAGCATGTATTTTCTTGATCGTTTTTGTAAAGCTGCCTTTTTGGGTCTTGTTTGCTATTGGTCTTATAATCTGATATCCCCCTTAATGAGCGCCTAACAATTAGGGCAACATTTAGTTTTTAATGTGAATTTTTTTGATATTTTAATATTGTTATTGTAATGCTTTATAATTTTGTGAAAAGGGAACGCGTGTTGTTTAAGGCTTTAAATCAAGAAAAAAATTAAGAAATTTTAATAAAAAATTGTCAATAAAAAATGATTTTTTTTTTTTTTTAATTTTAATATTTTTTAAATAATTTTAATATTTATTTTCAAGTTTTAAAGTGAAAATTATTTTAAATAAATTTAAAAAAAAATCACGTTTTTGAACGCGTTTTTATTTTAACGTTTATTATTTAATAAAAAACACTACAGAGTAACACTTACTTTTACAACTAAATATTTAACAACACTAACACTAATACCCATACACATAAACCTCATACACATACATAAAAAACATTTCAAACACTAATACATAAACATAACACAAGAAAGAAACTGTTTTATAAGCGAAATTTTAAAGCAAAGATCACCTCAAAGAGAAAATTTTAAAGCCAAAATCACCTTAAAGAGAGTTAACATTTGCGTTACTCTCTGGCGTGAAAAATGGCGTTCATTTCCTTAAATTAAAATTCTAAAATAGTTTACTTTACTCTCAAGTAAAGAGAAAGTTCAAAATAAAATTAACCTTAAAGAGAGTAAACAATTGCGCGTCTCTCTGATGAGAAAAATAGTACTGAATTTCAATTTAAACTTTAAAATAGTTAACTTTACCTTCATGTAGAGTATTTTTTTTAAGAGAAATTGAAAAGCAAATATCACCTTAAAGAGAGTAATAAAATGGCGATCTTGTGTTTAAATTTTAAATATAAAACAGTTTACTTTTCCCTCAAAAAAAAAAAAAAACATCCCACATTTGTGTAAAAAAAACTAAAAAAAGGAATCATGCTTAAAATTCAGAAAATCAAAAAAATCTCGATCATCTCTTCATTCTCTCAAATCATGTAAGTGTTTCATTTTAATTTATTTCGGATGTCAACTATTTTTTAAAATGTTTAATTTCTTAAACTTTTTTCCCTTTTCAAAATCAATGAAAACCTTTCAAACTCCCATAAAATATTGAAACTTTAAAAACCAGTTTCACCGGCTGCTTATGAACCCTTACCCGGTTGGGTTGATAATCTAAATGGTCCCACTGGTCTTATGATCGGTTGTGGCAAAGGTGTTATACGTTCTGTATTGGTGGATGGCAAAAATAAAACCGAAGTTATTCCAGTCGATTATGCCATAAATGGCTTAATTGTTATACCCTATGAATTTACAAAAGGCAAAAAGTAAGTCTGAAATATTTCCCTTTTTCTCAATACACTTCTGTTTATATCAAAATTTTCCTTTTCTTTCGCAAACTTAGACCTGTAGAAGTTCCAGTTTATAATATCACAAATGCTGAGAGACGTAAAATGTTGGGTGGCACTGTTATTGAAATGAGCAAACGTATTAATAAGGAATATCCCTTTAATGCTGGTCTCTGGTATCCAAATCCAACTATAACCACAAATAAATTATATCATCAATTTAATGTTTTATTATTCCATTGGTTACCAGCCTATTTATTGGATTTCCTAATGTTGATATTGGGCCAGAGAAGATTGTAAGTAAAAATTGTATTTTTATAAATTTTTAATAAAATTTTTAAAAGCAAAAACTTAAGAGATCAATTCCTAAACATACGCAATTTATTCTAAAAGGTTTATATCAGCGATCATTAATTGCCACGTAGTGATTGAACAAACCCAAAAAGAGAACTATAAAAGCAGTAATCGATATAGAGATGGAAATTTTCATTTTTTCTCTTCTTGTTTTCACACGAACATGCTTTTAAATTTTGGAAAATTTATTCCGTTTGGCTTGAGTCTTTCTTGAGAGCGGTAGTGTTGTCGCATAATATTTAAAATACACTGAAAAAAAGTTCCACGAATATGTTTTTTCTAAATATTAATTTTATTTCAAGTTGTGCCCCAAACTTGAAAGCACTTTTTCTATGTACTTTAAGAGAAAGTACACAAGTGAACATTACTCTCTGCCGACTACTGTATTAAAACAACAGCCCTCAGAGACTAATTTCCATAGTTTTTGCTCGTGTATGTGAGAACTATTCATAATTTTCTCTTAAAGTTTTTTTAATGTTTACTGATTCAGCGCCTTCAATGACGACTTGAGCCAGACTGAAGAAATTTTTAAAACTCTAAGAGCATGTACGGGTGAAAAAGTAAAGAGTACAAAAGCACAAGCACGGCTAACGTATATACTTATCTCTTTAGACTTAAATTTAGAACAGGGTCCTATCGAGAGTATCACCTTCATTTTGCATCTGTATAAGTGAAAAATTTTCTTAATCTTCTCTTAAAGAATGATTTCTTTTGTAATTTGTTCTTAATAAAATAATTCTTTTTGGGAAAAATCGTATAAAATTTGGACCGGTTATAGGACAAAAACTCCGTCAAAACAAAAATTAAAAATTTTTGAAGCTAAATATCTCTTAAAGTAGGTCTTCACTAACAGAATTTTCGCATATAAAAATCTTAAAAATCAGTTCAGATATAAGGAATCGAAATCGTTTGAAATATTTTTATGACTTGAAGTTTAAGGTGGACACTTTGGAACACTATGTAGCGGACTCTGTTAGATTTACAAAATCTTGCGTATAACTTTGCCGTCACTGTGCGATAATTTCATTGGAATTGTAATCAATACATCCGAGGTACGCAATTTTAGAGGGTCACCGAACTACACTCTTGACCATATTTGGGGGTTTAACTCTTCCAAATTAACTTAAAACAACTTAAGTTCTTCCCTAATCAAAAGAAGAAGAAATATTTCCAAAATATTTATTTGTTGTTTGTAGACAATTATAGTGAGAGATAAATACCTTTTTTGCTTCCCCTCTCTCTCTCTCTTTTAATTTAAACTCTCTTGAATGTATAGAATTTAATTATACCGTTAACATATCTTAAGTTAAGTTTTTGCTTTCAAAAGATCCATTAATTAAGACATTAAATCTTTATTACTCATTAAAAACGATTTCATAAATCTTTTAATCATTTTATGGTTATTTTTTCATTTACAGCATGATTAAATTACAGAAAAAAATTGCTACTGGTTTAGAGGTTTTACAATTCTTTACTTTACATCCCTGGTATTTTAAATCAGATAATTATGCCAGTTTATGGACCAATTTAACGCCAAAAGATAAAGAGATGTAAAAAAAATTTAATTAAATAAAATTTAATAATTCTTAATTAAAAAATTCTTTATTTTTCATTATAGTTTCAATATGAATATGGATGCCAAAGAAACTGAAGAGGAATATTTAATAGAATGTGCCAAGGGAGCACGTTTATTTATTTTGAAAGAGAAACTGGAAGATTTACCCAAAGCCAGATTCCATCTTAAAATGTAACTTTATTTTTATAATTTATACAAAAGAAAATATTAATTTTATTAAATAAATTTTTATTTTTCTTAATTTCCAGTCAATATGTCGTCGATAGAATTTGCAAAACCATAATTGTGGGTCTTTTCTTTTATTATGTTTTAAAATGGACCGGCGTTTTAGCTTTGTTCTAAACATATTTTTTGTTTACAGAATTTTTTTATTTAATTATAGGTTTTTGTGTGTGTGTGTATGTTTCATTGATAATCTTTTCCTAATTATTGTAAATAAATTGTTGGAAATTATGTACAGGGTTAATAGAAAAATAAAAAAATAAATTAATTAAACATTTTTAACAAAATCTCTCTTAAAAGTGTTTTATTGCTTTAAAAAAAAAAAACTCCATAAATAATTATTTTATTAACAGAAAATTGTCTTTCGCCCTAAAAATTTTCTTTTAAATTTAGTTACTCCCGCTTTTCAAGAACCTGTACCCGGATGGGTTGATAATTTAAATGGTCCTACTGGGGTTATGATAGGAGCTGGCAAAGGTGTTATACGTTCGATGTTATGTAATGGTGAATTAAAATCGGAAGTTATTCCTGTGGATATTGCTATAAATGGTTTGATTATTATACCCTTTTATGTAACCCAATTAAGTGAAAGGTTGGTTTTTATTCTACTCTTATGTTCATAAATTTGTTTAAATTAATTTTATTTTTATTTTATTTATAAAGACCCGCCCATTTGCCCATATTTAATTTAACAGTTCATGATTCTCAGAAACAAAGCTGGAAATGGGTTATGGATAAGGGTAGACAATTTGCTGAACAATATCCCTTTGAAGTGGGTCTATGGTATCCAGATGGTAATATGACTAATAATAAATATTATCATTGGTTTTGTGTGGTTATGTTTATGTGGCTGCCGGCTCTTTTAGTAGATATACTATTGACCATATTTCGTCAGAGGCGTTTGTAAGTATTTAAGTTAATTATTTATTTATTTATTTATTTATTTATTTATTTATTTATTTATTATTTTAATAATTTATATAATAATTTATGTTTTGTTTAATTATTTCCATATTAAAACTCTTTGAGAGAAAAAGTTATGAAAGAAGTTTCTCTTATTGATTAGCATAAGTACATAACCACTACAAATAAACAAACAGTTTTCCCTTTTTAAATTAAGATTTCAATGTTATACTCTCAATCTTTCTCTCTCTCTTTCTTTTTTAAATGCAAAAAGCAATGAGAAAATAACTCAAATAGTTTCTCTTTTTAAATATACAAATAAACTTCCTCTCTTTCAAACGTCAAAGCAAGGACGTAAAACAAAGAGTTATTTAAATTAATGAAACATTTTACTCTCTCTTTCGAATATCAAAGCATTGTCAAAAAAATACATTGCACTCTCTCTCTCTCTCCCTCTCTCTCTCTTTTAATACAATGACGAAATAGAGCAAAATGTTTCCCATTTAAAATAAAAGTTTCTCTTTTAAAATAAATAATATCTCTTTTTTTCAAATAAAAAGCAAAAACAGTGCAAAGAGTTTCTATTGTAAACTAAATAAAAAAAATACAATCTGTCCTTGTCAAACACCAAAATATTGACCAAAGATACAAAAAGCTTCTCTTTTTAAATAAATAAACATTTAAACTCTCATTCGTATGTCAAAGTAATGTCAAAATAATATAAAGTATTTCTCTTTCTAAATTTATAAAAGATTTAATTCTCTCTCGCTCTATTTCAACTGTCAAAGCAATGGAATAGGTTTAATGATCTTTTGAGTTCAACTAAAAGCCAATTCCATATTTTTTTAAGTCAGCTCTCAAAGAAAAAATTAAAGTTGTTAGCAATAAGAGAGACAATAAACTTACTCCTTTAAATGCAAAAGCAATGACAAGGAACAAATGCTTTATCTTTTCCTTAAATTAAGAGTATATTTAACTCCCTCTCTCTCTCATTCGAATGCCAAAACAGTGATAAAATTAAACAAAGAGTTTTCTTTTTTAAAGTAACAAAAAATTAACTCTCTTTTCATTTTTACCACTTCAAACACCAATGCAATGACAAATTAACTCAAAGAGAGAGTATTAATTCAGAGATAAGTGATGTGAATGCATCAACAATTAAAACCATTGGAAATAGTATCAAAAACACCTCTTTGAATGTTTACTTTCCATATTCCTTCTTGAATAGTTGGGCTACATTTCTTATTCACTTAGCAATGTAATTTACTCTCTTTACTCACAAAAATTTATTCTTTAGAAAATGTACTACTAAATGAGAATTTTGCTCTTAAAATAAAATTACTCTCTCCACATTAAATATAACATTCTGACAGCTGAGTTAAGCTCGCGCCAAGAGAGTTTTTTTTCTCTTACGTTGGAGAGTTTAAGTGTTTTTGATTCAATATGCAAAATAAAATTACTTTTCCCATAGAAAGTTTTAGAAAATTTTACATAATTCTAAGATGTTCTAACTGCTGAATCAATTTTTTTTAAAAGAGAGAAAAAGAGGCATTTTATATAGTGATACAAAAATTTGTCTGTCATTATTAATGACAGCTTTTTAAAATAAACAATAACGAGACTATAATGAGTCAAGTCCAAATCAAAAACCTTTTATTCCCTTAATTCCTATTATTCTCTCTGCAAAACAGAATTACTCTCTTTGCTAATTTTAATAAATTCTCTAAAACATTTTACAAACTCATAAAAAGAGATTTTTTGGACAGCAAAATTAATATAATTGGACAGCAAAATTAATCAATAATACTGAGTCAATATTCTAGTTGTTCTTTCGATTTACTCCACATATTTACTTACAGCAAAAGAGTAAAAGAGAAAGACTTCTGTTAATATTTCATGTATCAAAACAATTATATTATTTCTCTTTCTTCATCTCAGCATGATTCGTGTTCAGAAACGTATTGCCATCGGTTTAGAAGTTCTACAATTTTTCACTACAAGAGCTTGGGATTTCAAATCGAATAATTTCCGGGAACTTTACAAGATTTTAAACGAAAAAGATAAGAAAATGTAAGGAGTTTTCAAATTACAAAATTACAAAAAATGTAAAAACTAACAATTTTCTACCCCTGACAGTTTCAAAATCAACACTGAAGATATAGATGCCGATGAATATTTAAAGATCAGTATTCTGGGTGGTCGTCAGTATGTGGTAAAGGAACCTTTATCCACTCTACCAAAGGCTCGGGTGCAATTAAAATGGTAAATAATATATCATCAAGAAAATATTTTAATTAAACTTTCCCTTGTTTGAAGGAAAAGGAATTAAACTGAAAAAGAAAATAATTGATTAAATATTTAATTGAAATATTGTTAGATAAATATTATTAAATTTATTAAACTTTTTATTAAATTAATTATTTTCTTTATTTTCAGCATGTATATTTTGGATCGTGTTTGCAAGACTTTAATTTGTTTTAGTTTCTTTTATTGGTTGGTCTCAAAACTTGGAGTTATAGACTTTATTAAAGACATAATGGCTGATTAAATCTATCGTTAATCTAAGGAATTTTTTTAATAAGTTTTATTATTTTATTTGTTATTGATATTTTTTATTATTATTATTTTTGAATAATGGTTTTTTTTTTTCGTTATATTCTTCTTTACCACAAATTCTGTATTCACATATTAATGCTCATAATAATTATAATCGTATTTAATTGTTGATAATTTTTATGTAAAAACGGTGATGATGTTAATA
This sequence comes from Cochliomyia hominivorax, assembly GCA_004302925.2. Taxonomy (NCBI): domain Eukaryota; kingdom Metazoa; phylum Arthropoda; class Insecta; order Diptera; family Calliphoridae; genus Cochliomyia; species Cochliomyia hominivorax. Next base: position 79,013,198 of record PYHX02000494.1, on the reverse strand, counting down.
ATTAAAAATATTAATTAATAAAAAATATTAATGTATTCAAAAAATGATTTAAATGGAAATTTTGTAAAAAAAAGTTGGTTTTATTTTGAAATATTCAGTTCAGATTCTTGTTCTGACTTTGGATCAGATTTTGTATCAGATTCTGCATCAGATGCAGATTTTAGTTGAAATTTTGTTTCAAATTCTGGATCCGACTCATGTTCAGATGCTACTTGAGATTTTATTTCTAATTTTGTATCAGACTTTGGCTCAGATTTTATTTTGAATTGTTCAGATCAGATTCTAGGTCAGGTTCTGGTTGAAATTTTATTCTAGATTCGAATCAGTTTCCAGTTCAGATTCTCTTTCAGATAATAATGAATATATATGTTATGTTTTTGTTCAGATTATAGTTTAGAATCTTCTAAACATAAATATATCAGATTATATTTTAGATAATCGTTCAGATTCCAATTGCAATGCCAATTCTAGTTCAGATTTTGATTTATATATTGGATCCAATTCTATTTGAGGTTTAAGTTCGGTTTTTAGTTCAGATTCTGTATCAAATTCTAGTTCAGATTCGGGATCAGATGCAGATTCTAGTTTAGATTTTTGTTCAAATCCTGGATCAGATTAATATTCAGATTTCACTTGAGATTTTAGTTCTAATTCTGGCTCAGACTCTGGTACAGATTCTGGATTATATTTTAGTTTGAATTTTTTCGATCAGGTTCTAGTTCAAATTTTATTCTAAATTCTTCTCCAAATTTCGGATCAGTTTCCAGTTCAGATTCTCTTTCAGATTATAGTGAATATATCTGAATCAGTTCAGATTCTAGGTTATATTTTTGTTCAGATTCTAGTTTAGAATCTTTTCCAGGTAACTTTTTCTGATTCTATTTAATCGTTCAGATTCCAGTTGTGATTCCAATTATAGTTCAAATTTTGATTTTTTCCGACTCTATTTGAGATTTTAGTTGAGATTCTGGATCAGAATCTTTTCAGATTCTAATTCTAAATCTAGTTGAGAATTTGGATCATATTCTGGATCTGATAATAGTTAAGTTCGATTTTTAGTTTAGATTCTGTATCAAATTCTTGTTCAGATTTGAGTTCTGATTTTAGTTTGAATTCTTGTTCAGATTTTGTTTCCTGGTATTGAAACACATCTGTGCTAAATTCTATTTTAGATTAAAGTTTAGATTCTAATTCAAATTCTAGTCCAGATTCTATTTCAGATTCTTGTTCAGATTCTGGTTCAGATTTTCTAATTTACTTTCTAGTTCAGGGATTTTAGTTGAGATTCTAAATCAAATTCTATTTCTGATTCTAGATCAGATTCTAGTTTAGATTGTAGTTCTAGTTCTAATTCTAATATCGATTCTACTTCAGACCATTATTCAGATTCTTGATCAGATTCTAGTTTAAATTATGGATCAAATTGTACTAAAGATTCAAGCTAAGATTCTAGTTCAGATTCTATTTCAAAATCAAGTTAAAATTCTAGTTCTGTTTTTAGTCTTGATTCTTGTCCAGATTTCAGATCAGATTCCTGTTCAGATTATTGTTTACTTTATAGTTCAGATTCTAGTTCATATTCTAGTTATGACTATAGTTTAGATTGTAGTTTAAGTTAAGATTTTGGTTCAGATTTCATTTAGTTTCTTTATCATATTTTACTTCAGATCAGATTTTAGCTCATATTCCAGTTTAGATTCTGGCTCAGATGTTCGGATTCCATTTAAGATTCTAGTTCAGATTCCAATTCAGACTCTACTTTAGTTTTTAGTTCGAATTCTCTTCAATTGCAGTTCAGTCCAACTCCAGTTCCAGTTAAGTTTTATACATTTGATTTGTGTATAAAATTCTGTTAAATGAGGCTAAGGTGTATATGAATTATTTTTTGTACTCCTTAATATAGGCAACATTTTATAACAACATTAACTCTTCTTCATATTTAGTTAAATTTCGGAATTTTAAATAAAAATTATTTAATTATTAATAAATTCGCCATCAATTAAATTTTCTATGAATTTTTAATTTTATTAAGAATTTTTTATTATGAAAAATATAAAACAACGTTTTTTAGAGATTTTAAATATTTTTAAATTATTAAACAATTTTACGCTAAATCGCCTAATTTGATTATCATTAAACTTTATTTAAGAATACTTAAAACTAAAACAAATATTAAATAATAAAACGTAAGTATGTAACTTAAATTTAGTGTTTAATTAGTAAACGATTAGTAAATTAGCAAATAAATTAAAACAAAAAACTACTGAACGTATTTTTTGTCTTTGAAAATATTGACATTTTCAACACTCAAGAGACTTCCAGACGTCAAGACGCGTGTGCGATAAAATTGTGATAATAAAATGAACTTTGTCGTGATTTCAGATGCAAAATTGAGGAGGCAAAATTTATTTGCTAAATATTTAAGTATTAATAAAAGTTTAGTTTATCAGATTTCAGTTTTTATTGCATTTTATTTCTTTTTATTATTTTTTTTTTTTCAAAATGTCTATTAATTGAATATTTGCATTATTTCCAAAGAATTTAAGCGGTACTCGTCGAAACTTGTGTCAATATTAATTTAACAAAAAAATTGAATAAAATTCAATACTGAAAAAAATATAAAATTTCTAAAAAGAAAATAATGAATAATTTTACGAGACATTTTCTAGAAAAAAATCGGCGTCATTATTAAAAAATATATTTATTCTGATTCTGTCTTGATGAATGAACCAAGTTTGTAATTCCCAATATTTTTTCTTTTAAATTAAAATCAACTAGAATGCAAACGAACTCGAACTGAAACAGGACTCTCTGTTTAAAAATGCAAAAATTTTAATCTCAATTCAGTTTTAGAACAGTTCTAGTTCATTCTAAGTTTAGTTCTAGTTCAATTCTAATTCAATTCTAGTTCAGTTCTAGTTCAGTTCTAGTTCAGTTCTAGTTCAGTTCTAATTCAGTTCTAGTTCAGTCTTAATTCAGTTCTAATTCAGTTCTAGTTTAGTTCCAGTTCAGTTCTAGTTCAGTCTTAGTTCAGTTCTAATTCAGTTCTAGTTCAGTCTTAATTCAGTTCTAGTTCAGTTCTAGTTAAGTTCTAATACAGTTCTAGTTCAGTTTTAGTTCAGATTTAGTTCAGTTCAAATTATGTTCTAGTTCAGTTCTAATTCAGTTCTAGTTCAATTCTAATTCAGTTCTAGTTCAGTCTTAGTTCACTTCTAGTTCAGTTCAAGTTCAGATCGAGTTCAGTTCAAATTATGTTCTAGTTTAGTTCTAGTTCAGTACTAGTTCAGTTCTAATTCAGTTCTAGTTCAGTTCTACCTAAATTCTGGTTAAGATTCCTATTCCAGATGTTAGTCCAAATTCCGGTCAAAATTCTAGTTCAGATTCTATCTGAAATTTTAGTTCAGATTATAATTAAGTTTCTGTTTTAGATTCTAGTTCAGTGTCTAGTCTAGATTCCAGTTCTAATTCCGCTTGAAACTCCAGTTAAGATTTCAACCCAGATTCTAGTGCAGATTTCAGTTCAGATTCTAGTAAAGATTTCAGATTTTATGTAAATTTTTCGTTAAGATTCTGGTTCAAGTTAAATTTAATTTAAGATTTTGATTTAGATTTCGTTTAGATTCTTGATCATATTTTACTCTAGAATATTGCCCAGATACTTATTCAGATTTTAGTTCAAATTCTAATTAAGTTTTTAGTTCAGATTTTAATTCCGATTTTTAATATTCTATTTCATTTATAAGAAACAATAACTTTTATTCACACCCAATAAATTTCTTTAAATCACGTATGTAAATCCTCCTAAAAAGCGAGGACAATTAAAAGATCATAAATTTAACAAATAAATTCACTTCCACTTGAATTTTGTGAATGTGAGTGTATGAGTAAAGTTTTAAATAAAAACAATAAAAAACAACAAATCTATTGACACATATCGATCAACATGTTAGATCGTTTTAATCTTAAACGAAAACGAAACAAATGCTGCTGCTGCCGCTCCCCAATAAATCTTAACAAATACAAACACAAAATTAAGCATCACACAATAACGATCATCATCATCATCAGTACGATGATGATCATTATAATGATTGTGAACATGATCATTTAGAGTTAAAGTACGCAAATGTAAACATTTAATGGAGATTTTTTTTGAGAGTTCCCTTTTATGATTTTTTCTTCAACACACACTCTCAAACGTTTATAAATACAGGTGAAGAGGATTAGAAGTTAACATTTCGATTTTGGCTTAAAAGCGAACGTTTAGAAAAATATTGAAACGGATTATTATTTTGGAATAGAAAAAATATTTAAAAATTTTATTTTTTAATTTTATATTTTAATTTAATTAAAATTATTAATTAAAAATGTTTATACAAAAAGTGGTGAGTGATAAAAAGGCTGCGATAAATAATGAAAATAATTAAAAATTTAATAAAAATTATAAAAAACTTATAAAAATCAATTAAGAATTATTAGCAAAACACAAAAAAAAAAAACTCATTCAAAATAATTTTAAAAAAAATATATATTTTTATCAAAACTTAATAAAACAGACGTTTTGTTTTTAAAAATGTAATTTTTCAATTATAACAAAAAATAAAAATGTTTGATTTAAAAAAAGTTGCTGAGTGAAAAAATCGAAAAATAAAAAAAATCATAATATTTTTTTTAATTAGTGTTCAAGTGTTAATTTATTGTTTAAATATTGAAATTAAAGTTAAACAGGAGCGGAAGCATTAAAAATACACACAATTTTATGACTGCAATACCAACAACAACAAAAATCAATTATTTAAAAAAGAGATTTATAAAAAAAATTATGTATAATTATTCACAAAAATATTTAATCTGAAACGGTGTGGGATCGGAAAAGTTATATCGTTTATGCTTTAATGGCTAGAAAAAAATAAAGAAGAAGAAGAAAGAAACTTATCAAGAATTAAATTTTATTAAATAAATAATTGTTTATTTATGGATACATAAATATCTTTAATTTTATGTATTTAAGCTTCACCTTGAAAGTCTCTAATTGATGTTCAGATCTATTGCCAAAGTCTATTTTAGGTCAACGTTTTTTTCATTTTACCTTTTTGCTAAATGGAGGCTTTAAACGAAAAATAAATAAAATTTTAAAAAATATTATATTGAACTAGAATCTGTATTATAATCTAAACTAGAATCTGAAAAATAAATCTAGAATTTAAAATTGATGATGAATGGGAACTTGAAACTGGAATAGAATTTAAAAAATCCAAATAACTTTAACTATAATCTGAACTCAAACCTAAACAAAAATTTTAACTAAAATTTGGACTAAAATCTTAACTAAAGTCTGAACTAGAATCTGAAATAAAATCTGAACTAAGCTGAATAATAATCTTAACTAAAAACTAAATTTGAACTGAAATCTGATCAATAATCTAAACCTGAACTAGAATCTAAACTGAAATCTAAACTAAAATTTGAACAAATTTTCGAACTAAACAGAATAAGAATCTAACCTAACTTTTGAACTAAAATCTTGACTAAACCAGAATCTGAATAAAATAAAAAAAACGAACTAAAATTTGAACAAAAATCTGAAGTAAAATTTTAATTAGAATCTGAACCAAAATTTGAACTGTAATCTAAAATCCGAACTAATATTTGAAATAGAATTTGAATTTAAATCTGAGCTATAATCTGAACTAACATCTGAACTATAATCTGAACTATAATTTGAACTATAATTTGAGCTATAATCTGGACGAGGATCTGAACTGAAATCTTAACTAGAATCTGAATAAGAGTTTGAACTAGAACTGAACTAGAATTTCATAGGAAATTTTATTATTCATAAAAGAGTCCTTTTATTTTACAATTTTCAAACTGAAATAATAAAAAAGTCTTACTGATTGTTTTCTTATTTTTTTAATTTTTTTTTTATTATTATTTTTTTTTTCTTTTTTGAACAGGAAGTAAATTTTTAAAAATGCTGTTTGTTTTTCATATCAACTTTCTTTATTATAAAACACTTCCTAAACACATAAATTTCAATTTTAATAATAATTGTCAAATTTTGTTGATTATAATATTTACTGATTTCTTTTTAACCTCAAGTAAACTTTTGACTTAATTGAAATGTAATATATTAATTTAATTTATTTAATTAATTCATTTTATAATAAAATATTTTCAAGTTTGTTTATTTGTTATTCAAATAATTTGACAAAAATTAATAATAATTCTGTAAAGTGAGACTTGAATAATGGTTTAAATTATATAATCGATTTTCATTTCGAAATATGTAATTTATTTTCACAACATTTGTTGCAAATTAAATGACTGTTGTTAAATGTACATATTTACGTTTAGTGTTTGTTCTATTGATTTATTTTCTATCTCAAAATTGCTCTTTTTCATATTTTTTACCATTAAAATTTAAAATCAAGTTCCTTTCTTAAGTCTTTAGGTTTTCATTTCCTCTTAATTTCAATTAAGTTCATTTTGTTCCTCGTAAAGAAAGTTTCCTTCTTAAGTCTTTTTTGTTTACATTTCCGTTTTATTTATTTCAATTTCATGTTTGTTACTTAAGTCTTTTTTGTTTACTTTTAGGTTTTTATATTTTTTTTGTCTGCTCTCACTTAATGTTTTTCTCACTCTCTCTGTTATATGTCCTCTTGTTGTTGTTTTTAATTCAATATATTCCTTCCAGTTACAAGTATGTAACTTAAGTCTTTGCATTGTTTACATTTTTTTCGCTCTCCGGTTATGTTTTTACAGAGATTTTGTTTTTTTTTTATTTTTACTTAAGAGAAAAAAAGAGTTTTTTGAGTTTTATTCATGGTTTTTGTTTTTTAACGATAACTTAGCGAATTCTTAATGAATTTTAATAATTTTGGTATCATTTTAAAGGAAAGAATGTAGTTTATTAAAAGAAAGTTTCTATTATTTCCTTTCATGACAGGGATGGAGAAAAATTTAAGTGAAAATGAGGTTTATTTTTGGATTAATTTTAAACGATTTGAGATTTGTTTTTCAAGGAAACTAAGTGAATTCTTGATGGATTTTCATGGTTAAGGTGGCATTTGAAAGGGTTATAGTTGACGTTTGTTCTGAAATTGTTTCTATTTCTGTCTTAACTTGAGACAAGGAGAAAAATTTAAGTGAAAATTAAATAAAGAGAAATAAAGCTGATTTTATTTAGGAGTTTTTTGTGCAGCACCGTGTAAAAGCTAGTAAATATATAAAATTTAATTTTAAAAAACAAAATTGTTTGTTTAAGTTTTTTATATTTCTGATGAGATTTAAAAGATGAATTAAAATAAAATGTTTTGAAAATGTTTTTATTTCGAAATATAAACTTAATTTTATTTATTTTGTTGTAATAAAAATAAAAAATAATTGAATTTATTTTTTTAAATTTATTTAAAAAAATAATTAAAATTCCTAGAATAAAGCAAAATGTATTTTTAGTTTATTTTAAAATGATTAATTTCTTTTTTATTGTTTAAAAAATAATCTTAATTGCTTTTAAATTCTAATAATTATTTTGTATTACACTAGAGCCTTTACTTGTGTCGTTAATGGGGACCGGAGAAACCCGACGCAAATCGAATCATTTTTTTTCTATATAAATACACGGAAATTTAATTTATTGGAGAAAATATTCAAATATTGCAGTTTCGCTAAACTGACTAATATCGGATAAACGGAACTTGAAATTGCAACGACGCAAATCGATTATTTCAGTTCTTAAAAAGCGACGTAAGTCAGGGCTCTAGTGTATTTTTTATTCAAACATTTTCATATTATTCTTATTATAAAAAAATTAACATGTTCATTTAATTTAATTATTTTTTTATTTTATGTTATTTTGTTTAAGGAAACTATAACACATTTTTATTTGATGCTTAATGTGTTAATCTAAATTTTGTCTTTGTATATTTATTTGTTTGCATTTTGTAATTTGTTTAAATAAATTTTTTAACAATTACGTGACATCTGCAAATTGATCTTCAATTTGAAACAAAAAACAAAACAAAAAAAATTAAAAAAAATGTGTTAATTATTTAAATTTGTGCGTGAAATCTGAACATACACCTACAATTTATCATTTGACATTTTGTATGACAATGATGATATAAATATATGAGTAAATATAATAAATTATTGTACAAAAAAAATATGTGACTAGAAAGAAATCATTATAGAAGTTTCCTTATTTTATGATAAATTGGTTTCATTTGAACGCGTTTTTGGGAAAACAACATAAATATTTTTTAAAAGGAATAAAAGAAAAAACTTTCAGGGTCCATTTTGTGATTTATTTCATATATAAAACAATCAACTTAAACCGTTTTCAAAATCATTTCGTGACTTCTTGACTGTTTTCATTCAAAGTTTATTAAATAAACTTTAAAAAAGCCGCTGCACAGTGTGAAAAACGATTTTGTTTTTAAATAACTCTATAACTTAGAAATAGTTAGGAGTTATTTTAACGAAATTTCTGATAGTGAGAGCTAAGATGTTTCTGAAATGATTTGGAGGAGAACAAGACTCTTTATATACAGGGAAGTATTCAGTTTCCCTCCAAATTTGATCTTTCTGGGTATAATGGAAAATCTTCTACGAAATATTTCTATAACTTTTAAACCGTCTAAGTTTCTTTAATCGTGGAAAGGGGAGTCGGTGACTCTCTAAATTTTGCCACTTCGGATACACTGATATTTTTCTTAAATTCGCCAAAAACACATTTATGAATTCAAACAAAATACATTTTGTATAACGATAAACCTTATTAATCTCTGTAAAAATACACTTTAATGTAAAGTTTACCTCCTATAGATTGAGAGATATTTAAACCAAAATAAATGTTTAACCCAAAAATCAATATTTTAGTTTCCTTTTTTAAATTAAACGGATGTAAATTAGTACCAAAAAAATATAAGCCAGATTCCTTGTTAAATTCCAAAAATATTACTAAATCAACTATAGAAATATACGCATTAACCCATTAAAAAGTTATATTAATCTGAAATTGAAAAAAATCTAATTTTTGGGAATTTTTCAAAAAAAAAAAAAAAAAAAAAAACTGATACAATTATTTTTTTGTTCTCAACTTTTTAATTTTCTCTTTAATTTATAAAGAAATGTACGAAAACTAAATTTATATAAAACCGGGGGAAAGGTCTAACCACAAACCCTATCCAAAGTTTCATGAAAAAATATATTTACATTTTCTGCCGATTAGTTCCAAGAGTCACAGGTTGATGATTTAAGTGGAAAAAGATAAATTTTTAAACCTGAGGATTTTGGCTATTTCAATAAGAAGAAGAGAGAATCTTTTTAATTCTCTGAATGATGGACAAGTTCATATACAACATATTGACTTAATAATAATTTTATTTTTCAAAAAACCGCAAAATTCTAAATTGTATATTTTTTATAAAATTTTAGGTATTAAATTTTTTTCATAACCGGTTTCCCTCTCTAAGTTCTAACTTCTTTCAAATATTTATGTAGGAATTTTATATCTGGGCTGTAAATTCCACATATATTTCTTTAAAAAATGTGCCTTGGTTGTATATTTTGTGGGATCACCAACTACGCTTCTAAAGCTGTACGCTTCTGGCTCATTTCGAAAACAATTTTTAATCATTAGAAAATTTTACACAGAAATTTTTATTAGATCAAAAGTTATAGATTTTTTTCATTTAAGAAAAAGATTTGGACACACTGTGCACCGACCTTTTTACTTAGAAATTGATTAATGAAATTTTAACACTTCATTATCAAAAAAATAATTAAGTAATAAATTAATAAATATTTTAAATGTTTAATTTACACAATATTTGTTTTATAAATATTAGTTTTCAATAAATAAAACAACAACATCATAAAATAAATGTTTTCTAAACACAAACAATAAATTATGTAAATTTTCTATTAATTCATATTTTATTTGAAAATGTTTTCCTTCCATTGTATTTTTTTTTTTTCTAACAATTATTTTTTAGTTTGAGAACGCTTCCCAATCAGAATTATGGAGTTTTTTTACTTTATCTTTGGGAGTTTTTGTGATCTATACATTTTGGGGTTATTTGAAAACAGTATTTCTATCGCTAAAATTATCGGGTCCTGCTCCTGTTCCCATACTGGGAAATTGTTTATTAATCAAAGAAAAGGATTGTAAGTGTTCTTTTTTTTTTGTTCAAAATTTTAATAAAAATAATATAAATATTCTCTCATCTTGCAGTAATGCCCAAACGTGCCGCTAATGCCTTCAGTCTTTATGGTTCTTTGGTTCGTATTTGGGTTTTATTATTTCCATTTTTTGTGGTTCTCCAACCCGATGATCTACAGTTGATTTTATCCTCTAAAAAGCACACAAATAAAGTATTTTTCTATCGTTTAATGCATAATTTTTTGGGTAATGGTTTGATTACCAGCAGCGGTGATAAATGGCATAATCATAGACGTTTGATACAGCCCACATTTCATTTAAGTATTTTAGAACGTTTTATAGGCACTTTCGCAGATGCCTCTCAGGCTTTGTTCGAATCATTGGATGACATATGTGGCCAGGAGATTAATATAGCGAAATATGTTAATAATTGTGTGGTGGATATATTAAATGGTGAGTAGAGATGAAGAAAATTATATAATTATTTTATTTAGTTTTTAACATTTTTTTATTCAAATAAAAAATCAAAAAAATTTTTGGGATATAAAATGTATGTTCTTCTTATTCCAGAGGCGGTTTTAGGTGTACCAGTTAAGAAAAAGGATAATATTGATATGGAACAATCTCCTTTTAGAAAGTAAGTAATATTAAATTTATATTAAAGTAATTTTATTTGAGTTACTTATATTTTATTTTATTTCAAATTCCCTTCTTTTCAGTTAATTCCCGTTTTATTTATTTCAATTCAATTATCAATATGGGTTTTCATAACAAACGTTCTTTTTCTAAGTCTTTTTTAATTTTCATTTCCGCTAAAATGGTAATGTTTGTTTCTTAAGTCATTTTCACTTGCATTTCCGTTTTATTTGTTTTGTTCAGTTCTGTTCTTAAGTACTTTTTAGTTTCATTTCCGTTTAAGTCTTTTATTTACTAATAATATTCAATATGATCTTTCTCATATTTACATATCAAATTTCAAGTTTATATCTTAAATTTTTCACAGGTTCTCTTCTTATATACGTTATTTTTTATCCATTCAGTGTTCTCATTTTTCCTTATGTTTTCCATACGTTTAATAAAGCTCCTATAGTTTCAAGTTTGTGTCCTAAGTCTTCATTGTTTATATTTTGTCACTCTCTTATTTTGTTTATTTCCATGTTTTTAGTTTGCTTTCCTTAAGCGAAATAGGAAAACTGTTTATCTGTTTATTTATAATGTTGGTATTTTAAGTTTTCTTTAGTTTACAATATGGCAACTCTAATATTTTTATATCAAATTTCATGTTTGCTCTGTTTTTTTTTTTTACATTTTTTACATTTAACATGTGTCCTAGGTCTATTGTCGGGCTCTTTCTCTCTCTCTTGTTATATTTGATATTTTATTGTTTTGGTTTTTATGGGAGAGGGTGTTAACTAAATATGGAGGTTTATGTGTTCGTTTACCACTCACTGGCGTATGAGGTTCTCTCTGTTTTGTTTTTTTATAGGAGTGAATTTATAAACAGTACGGTGTTTTTGTTTACCTTTAATTTCTGTACAAACCTCTCTTGTTATTGTTTTTTACTTGAGAGAAAGATTAAAAACAGTATGGAGGATTGTTTTCCGTTGATCTATTGTCAGTTTTGCTTTTTTAATGAAAACTAAGCAAATTTTAAAGCGATTTTAATTTTTTAAATCGCATTTTAAAGACAAATTAATGTAAATTAATATTAAGAAGATAAAATTTATTAAATTAATATTAAAATAACTAAATTTTAAAATAATAAAAAGACTTAAAAAAATAATGATAAAAAAATAAAATTTTAGTTTGAAAGATTTTAAATTATTTTCTAATCTTTAGCCTTTTGATTATTATTTTTTCGAAAAAAATCTTTAATTGATATTTTTATAAAATTTAATAAATATTTTTCTTTGACTTTAAGAGGCAAAATTGTAATACCACAACGTTTTCTGCAGCCTTGGCTTCTATGGGACAGTGTCTACCACATGACCAAATTGGCCACCGATGAATTGGATCAAAAGAAACGTTTACATGAATTTACCCGTAAAATGATAACAAAACGTCGTGAGTTAAAAAGCAACAATAATGAAATTAAGAAAAAATGTCTCCTAGACTATATGATCGACATATCAGATAATAACCCCGATTTCACAGAAGAGGATATAGTAAATGAGGCTTGCACCTTCATGTTAGCCGGACAAGATTCAGTGGGAGCTGCTTTAGCCTTCACCATCTTCCTTTTAGCCCAAAATCCCGATTGTCAAGAAAAATGTGAGGAGGAAATTGAACGTATATTTGGCGATGACAATCGTGTGCCCACCATGCAAGATTTACGTGATATGCGTTATATGGAAATGTGTATAAAAGAATCTTTACGTTTATATCCCAGTGTTCCCTTAATAGCCCGTAAATTGGGGGAAGAAGTACGTCTGGCAAAATATACTTTACCAGCTGGCAGTAATATTTTCATTTGTCCCTATGCCACACATCGTTTGGAGCATATTTATCCAGAACCAGAAAAATTTGATCCAGAACGTTTTACTCCTGAAAATTCGGAAAAACGACATCCTTATGCTTTCTTACCATTCAGTGCAGGACCTCGTTATTGTATTGGAAATCGTTTTGCAATAATGGAAATAAAAACTGTTATTTCGAGATTATTAAGAAGTTATTACATTCTACCGGTACCAGGAAAGACAGCATTTGAGGCCACATTTCGTATAACTTTAAGGGCTTCGGGAGGTCTATGGGTGCGTTTAAAATCCAGAGAACATAAAATAACTAATTTAAGAACTTAAGGTATTCAATTTTAGAATTTTTGTAAGTTATTAATTTGTAAGTTTATAAAACAGGAATTTTTAATAAATTTTGAAAAAAGAAAATAATAATAAGAAAAGAAAACGTGCAGAACGTAACGTAATCGTTTAACACTATTACGCTTGAGTAATTCTACACGAATAAAAATAAACACTTAAATGTTAAAATAAATATTAAGAAAATTATAACACAACAATGGGCAACAGAAAAAGTAAAAATCTGAGATATAATCTGAATTTTTGCTTTTTCATATCAACTCAGAAATATCTAGTTTAGATTCCAGTTCAGCTCTAGTTCTGAGTTTTATTCTGTTCTAATTCTTTAGTTCAGTTCTAGTTAAATTCTAGCTCAGTTCTAGTTCAGATCAAATTCTGTTTCAATTCAAATTCAATTCAAGTTCTGTTCTAGTTCAGTTCTGATTCATTTCTAGTCTACTTCGGTTTTACCTATGAACTCTGCAATTTCTTATTCAAAATAACTGTTGCTCGTTGTTTTATTTAAATTTGAAATTTAAAATTCTATTAATAATCACATGTATTTATTAATATTTAGTTAATATTTTATATGTAAAAAATTATTTATTTATTTTAAAATTAGTTTTTTAATCGCAAAATGAAAATTTTAACTTAAAAACCCTCAAAGCATAAATCTTTTGATGGTTATGGTTTCTTGATTTTAAGAAATAATTCTTTTTTATTTTATTATATTTTTATATAATTTTTTGCTTAATATTTAGCAGAAGTAAAAAAAAGAGAAAAAGAAATAGAGTTAAGGTGCTAATTTTTTAAATAAATATTCGAAATTTCATTTTATTTACTTTTATGTTTTAGGAAATCATTATTTACGTTATTTTCAGTTCGCAGTAATACATTTTATGATCATTATAAATTAAGAATTAATAACAATATTAATAATGATGAAATTAAAAAGAAACAAAAATTGGAAATGTATTGACAAATTTTAAGTTCTTTTTTTGTGTTTTATTCTTTTTCTGCGGGGGAATGTGGTGGAAGATTAAAATTTACCTTGAAAAGTTCTAATTGCATGTGTGATTCAAGAGCAAAAAACTAAAAAGAATATTTTTGGTACTTTTTCTGCTAAATGTTCAAGATTTTATTCGATTTTGTATATAAAAAATTAAACTTTTTATTAAAAGTTTATTTATTTTTTCTATAAAAAACTCGAACTGTGAATTTATTTCGATTTAAAAAATTCAAATTTATATAAAATTCAAATTTTCAAATCTATAAAAAATTCGAATTTTTTATTAAAATTTGATTTTCTATTAAAAACTCGAATTTCTTTAAAATATTTAAAATTTTCATCAAAAATTTAAATTTTATTTTAAAAAATAGATTTTTAATTTCAAACACTTACCACCATTTCTAAATATTAAATTTCAAAAGCTTTAAAAAACTCACTATTTCCGTTTCCCATTTCACAACACTATTTATATATCATTACTTTTAAATTAAACTTTTATCAAACAGCTTTAAGCTTTTTTGAAACGAGCAACCAAAAATTTCCCGCCAAATTGAACTACAAAAAAATTAACACAAAAGCTTTTTTACAACATTTCCAGCCGCACACAGAACCATTTTATAAGCACTTATTTCAATAAAAGGGCTAATTAAAATAACGAACTTTCATATTCTTAAGATAAACAAAACTTTTCTTAATTATTTTACACTATTTTCTTTGTATATTTAATTATTTTTTATAAATTATGAATAAAACATTTAACACACTTTTCTTGTTATAAACATTAACGAATACGTGCAAAAAAACGAACTGTTTCATGTAAAGTGTTGACAACTACAAAAAAATATTAAACGGAAAGTAATGCTTAGGAAAATAATAGTTAGTGTTGTCAATTATTTCGTAGAAACATATAAAGATATAATGTTCCTTTGTTATATTTAATAATTTTTTTTTACTGTTATATGGGATATTATGCGTTTGTGTAGATGTTTGTAATATACAGAAAAAATGGTGTAAGTATACCGTTCGAATAAGAATCATTTTCTGAGTCGATTTAACGATGTACGTCCTTCTGTCTGTCTGTCTGTCTGGCTAGATGTCCATATATCTTGATGAAATTTTGTATATGTTAATCTTTTGGCCCAGGAACAAGTCTACAGAAATTGGTCACATTTAGTCCAATATTTCAGTAAGCTGTCATACAAATGAAATATTACCGGAATGTGATTTTAATGTAATAAAGGTCCTAAATAAATGGCGATTTCTAAAAAATTCAACAAAAATAAGTCTTATAGCATTATTATGAGATGATTGCTCTATTACTTCTCTGCCATTTAAGCCCCCTTCATAATATCACTTTGAAGGGCATAAATTTCACATATAAGTATTGTAATAAGACAAATACAATCTAAAATTAATGTTTGAAAATATGCGAGGATCGGCCCATCATTTCCTCCAGCTCAGAAAAAATCCTTTACAAACGCATAAATTTTACATAAATCAAAGTACTTGTGTATTTGTTACCGTTTGTTAGTGTATGTGTGTATGCACGAAGCTTTACGTATTTTTTTCACACACATTTGTGTTGGAGGATATTGACAATTCGGCATAGCCAAATATAGCATTCTTACTTGATAAAACATAATTTTACCAAAATGATTGATAGATTTATTTAGATCTAATTTTTGTCATGTTTTTTATATTAAAATATTAAAATTAACAAATGATTCATTTACTATTTCGCCTAAAATCGCATGAAATACTGTAATTTTCTTATAGGTATGTTAATTGACATATAGATTTTACAAAACGCTGCATTTGCCAACAAAGTAGCTGAATTGACAACAGTGCTTTTTATCGTCATCAATTTTGCATTACTTTTCTACGTCGTTAAAAACTGGTGGGAAAAAAATAACAAATACATTTTAACACTAGAAAAATGCCAATTTAATGCAAAAAATTATTAAAAAATATTATCAAAATACAATAGAGAAAGTTGTGGTGAATAATTTAAAGAAAATAAATTGCATTGAATAGAAAAAAAGAAAATGTAATAAATAAAAATTGTTTATCTATTGAAAATGATGAAAAAGTCAATAAAATAAAAACAATTGAAGAGTATACATATAGCTGCACTCTTCACACATGCAACAGCAGATAGGAGAGAGAAAATGAAATAAGCAGTGAGTGCGGGAGTACAGAAAAACTGGAAGAAGAAAAAAATTTCTTTGGTGGCGTCCACTAACAAATCAACACTAAGAAAGTCAAAAAGCAAACAAAATATCCTTAAGATAATAAGAATTTCATTTTTATTTAAAACAAGAAAAAAACGAGCACAAAATTTTTTCAAATAATAGAATTTTTACAAAAAATAAAGAAAATTTGTTGATCGAAAAAGAAAGAAAAGAAAGATTTATTAAAGAAAAATAACTGTACTTGTAGTGTAAAGACGAGAATTTTATAAAAAAATAAAAATAGACCAAAAAACCGCTAAACGTAATAATAAAAAAGAAAGAAAAAAAGCAACAACAAAAAACGGAGTGAATACAACAAAAAGATTACAATAACTAAAAATAAACTTCAATTAATGGGACGAAAGGATATAAATTAAATTCCAAATAATTTTTACCTTGAAACAATTTTTCCGGGCAACTGCTAATCCATGGATTCCAATGATAATTCAACGGATAAAGAAGATTCATGTGGTTTAGAATCCGATTTAACTACCGACAACCATAAGGCTCAAAATGAAGTGGCAATAAATGAATCAGTTGGCTCAAATATGAAATTACAAACAAATAAAGTGCCTGCAGCGAATATGGAGGAAGATGATGAAAATGATCAGGAACATGGGCATTCTACGGGAGGAGAGGAAGAGGAGGAGCCAGATGAAGATGAAGCTGGCAATTCTTTGGATCAGGATAATGATGTTGAAATGAAACTCATAACAGCAAGTAGTCCAGAAGTCAATAAGAATGCAGGCATTCTTCAAATGGAAACAACAAATAAAAATCATACTAGCCCTTCTAAGTCCGCCACCTCAGATAATGATACAACAGTCAAGGATAATGCCCCCGCTCTTAGTAGCAGTAATGAATTACCCTCCTCTATACAATCGCCACCCAGTTTAAATTCGGAAATTGATGATAAAACCCAATCGTCTTGCATATCTTCTCCCCAATGCTTCCACTCCCGGCTCGACACCTCCCTCACAAACAATTGCCGTTTCAACTGCACGTTCACCCAGCAATTCATCGGGTAATACACCACCCACTGATGTGAGTACACCTAAAAATTCTCCCGATTCTATACCACAAAGTCCATCCTCTCAACATGTTACACCCGCGACGACATTGCCCAATAATTGTATTGTACAACAGCCCATTAATGTGGTACGTAATGGTACAATACCGAATGCGGGTAAACCTTTAAATAGTTGGAAGAAGATGGAAAGATCAGCGAAGACAACACGTTCAAGAAAACCTAAGTCATCGGTGGCCATGTATGAAAGTGAGGTGAGTTAAGAGAATTTGAAATAAGTATTGAAGAGTTTTAATTTTTTAATAGAATTCAACTTTTCATTTGAAATTCTAAAAACAAATCGCAATTAAAATAAATAATAAATTTCATTCAAAGTTTTGACATTTGATTTTAATTGAAATTTTGATTTTTTGTATTTAAAGTTTGATTTTCTACTGAAAATTCGATTTCCTATTCAAAATTACAGTTTTTATAAAAAATTGAGTTTCTATTAAAAATTCGATTTTATACTAAAATTCGAATTTCTATTTAAGTTTTTGCTTTTCTAGCAAAAATTCGAATTTCTATTAAAAATTCGATTTTTAGAGAGAATTGGAATTTATATCAAAAATTTACTTTTCTATTGAAAATTCTATTTTCTAGTAAAAATTCAATTTTTTGCTAAAAATTCGATTTTTAATCAAAAATCGATTTTTACTGAAATTGAATTTCTATGATTAATTTATTTATAGTGGAAATTTAGATTTCGATTAAAAATCAATTTTGTAGTGAAAATTGGAAATTCTATTAATATTTTATCTTTTTTGTTGAAAATTCAAATTTCTAGAAAAAATTCGATATCTTAGTCAAAATTCGATTTCCACTTAAAATTATAATTTCGATTAAAAATTCATTGTAAATTTATCCTCTATTTTTAGATAAGCGAAAATAAAATCGGCATAAAATTGTGCATAAAAAAGTCAGACACTTCGTTGAGTACAGCGACTGCAACAGCAATGGCTGCCGTTGCCAAAGGTCTTAATAAATCGGGAACATCAACGGCAAGAAATCGTAAAAGTTCAAGAACAGTTAAGCAACGAGTGAAACTAGATGAAGATGAAAATGATGAAATTAATTATGAACCCAAACGTAAAAAGGAACGTAATACCAAAAGACAAACCTCCTCAACGTCTGTAACAGCAAATGATAATGATGAACCCAGAGAAGCAATTGAACAAACTCCATGGGGATCACAATTACCAGAACCAGTACTTTATAAGGTTCTCTCCCATATTTCAGAAAAAAGCAAACTGTGTTTAAACTAATAAATGTCATTTTATAGATTTTCCAATATGTTGTAGA
Source organism: Cochliomyia hominivorax (assembly GCA_004302925.2). NCBI lineage: Eukaryota > Metazoa > Arthropoda > Insecta > Diptera > Calliphoridae > Cochliomyia > Cochliomyia hominivorax. The sequence goes on along the minus strand of PYHX02000494.1, from coordinate 78,994,630 downwards.
TAAAGAAGGTTGCCTTCCGACTTTGGTACGTTTGGGACGTGTTTGTTCTTTATGGCGTCGTGTTTCTTTATCACCTACTTTGTGGCGTAATATGGATTTGAGTACATATATCAAAGAAAAATATCGTACAGAACTAAAATTGAAATGGTTTGTGGACAATCGCTGTAGTTGTTGTACAGAATTAAATGTTTGTAAGTATTGGACAAGAATTGATCTTGGAAAATCTTTTTAAATGTAAATCTTTTTTTCAGCAAACTGGAAGGTTTCAGATATCAATTGTTTTTTATTAAAATTATCGGCGGGAGCACCAAATTTAAGCAGCATCACTTTATCGGGTTGGAAAAATTTCACCCATGATCATTTGGCTTATTTGGTGGACAATATGAAGAAACTCGAACGTTTAGATTTAAGTTCAGTAAATGTAAGTAAAACAATTCCTCTTAAATTCATCTTAGAATTATCAAAATTATCTAATGTTAAGGTGGAAATGAATGCTAGTAAAAGTGCTGTGGGAGCACAATCTCTGTGCAATGCTATGCAAGTAATGGGCGAACGTTTAACGCATCTATATTTGGCGCACAATCGTTTAGCTGGCATACCGCAATTAGTCAATGTTTTATCGGTAATTAAAAATCAGTTTTGCTTTTATCGAAAAACATTTTAATTATTTTCTCCTTTATTTTCATTTCAGACTCATTGTCCAAATTTAGTACTTTTAGATTTATCAAATGTTACAACTCAAGCCACTTCACATGGCATTTTACATATAGAAAAATTACAGCAAGGCTGTCCAAAACTTAAAGTTTTGCGTATAACAAATTCTCATATAACCTTAAGTACAGCTTCTTTACAAGAAATGGTAATTAATCCTTTCTATATTTTTTTGTCATATTATTTATTGTTCATATTATATATGTTCTTCTGATTACTAGATGGACTCTCCTGGTTTCCCTGATTTAGAGGAACTTTCAGTGGCTGTTACCGATGAATCACGTGTTATTGGTGATGAACATATTCAACGTATTTTAAAGACATCTTCGAAATTAAAACTGTTGGATGTTCGTGGTTGTGCTCGTTTAACCCATGAAAGTCTTATACGTTTACCTGCTTGGGATATAAAACATTTATTTTTATCTGGTTGTTCGGTTACCAGAGATATGGGGTAAGTCAGAAAATGATAAAAAACGATTTAAATATTGTTTTTTAATGGATTAGAAACAATTTTAATAACCCTAATTTTTGAAAATTATACATTAGTACATAGTATTAATATCATAACTGTCTCCGATCGATTTGTTAGTTAGTTGCAAGTGAGAGACATCTCACTTGGGTTCCATTAATTGCTGATCCCATTGCGTTACCCTAGAGTACAATAAAGTGTTACGAATTCAACTCAGCAGTCTACTTGAAGGCTTCTTCGAGCATGACAGTAACTGAAAGAAAAAGTTATTTTGGAAGTAGATTCCAAAATCTGTCATATTATCTAACTCTTCATGACAACTGCGACAGAAATCGTTGTAGGCGGGGCCCATCCTTTTTATAAGCCACATTACAAAGATTACCTTGTTTAGAAGTATAGATTCCCAAATCTGTTTCTTACTCGAGCTTGTCATGACAACTGCGAAAGAAGTACTTATAAGCGAGGGTTCCAGTGTCACAGTGTCTAGTTATAATTGACACCAGAAGACAGACCCTATTCAAGTTGGAAAGTCTCAAAGTACATTCGAAATTGTTCGACGTTAAAATGAAGATGAAGGATACGGTGGCTGTTTCCCAGTTAAGAAGTATCTGAGTCAGTCTAAAGACCCCATTTTTGTGAGACTTCGTATGTCATCATCTTCATCTAAGTAACATAATATCTATATTATATAGATCACCTTGTTCAAGGTAAAATATCCTATCTTGTAGGCGGATCTTAGCTTTATCGCATGACTCAGACTGCATTTTTGTGAGTCTTCGCATATCCTTCTTGCTTTTAAATATTTTAATGAAATTTATCTCAACTTTGAATCTAGTTACGGTAGGAAAATACGACCAAAAACTCGAAAATGAAGAAAAAATATTCAGTATTCAAATTTAAGTCACACTTTTAGTGAAATCAAAAAAATTCTTAACATAAGTTTTTCATTAAAACTTTTATATGATATTTTATTTGATTTTTATTAATGTTAAAAAATTATTATATAGTTAATCTGATTAGAATGAGTGACCAGAAAAAATACATACTAAAATAAAAAAATATTATCAACAAAACCCATCTTGGTTCCACAAAGTTGGACAATCGTTCAAATGTCTGCCCTGAAACTGTTTCCAATTTTATTAAACAGAACCGGGAGAACTTATCCCTTGATAGAAAACCTAGTTCAGGTAGAAGGAATGGTCCACATGATGTTTCTTATGCCGAAAAATATAAAGTATTTTCAAAACAACACATCCGGTAGAAATGCAGCTCTAAACTTTATTTACTCTGTCATAAAGTTTTGCTTATTTTAGTAAACCCCTTCTTTTTTTTCATTTCAGTTCGGGCCTTGAATTAATTGCTTCAAAGTGGGCTCATAGTCTAATTGAATTGGATCTCGCTTGGGCTAATATGCAACAACCCTTAGATAATGCCCTACGTGCCTTGGCCGATAAAGGTGCTGAGTCACGTTTAGCGTAAGTTTTAAAGCAACACTTTCAATAATTCTCAATTATAATCTAACTTTTGTGAACTGTTTTTTTTTATAGTCATCTCAATTTATGCGGTTCTTCAGTATCCGAAGATGCTGTTAAAGAGATTTTAGCTAATTGTCCTCTAATGACAACAATTAATTTGGCATCTTGTCGTGGTTTACCACGTGGTGTTAAGAGACAAATGCAAGGACCTCAAGAACTTAAAGAATTGAGAGATGTTTTAAAAGTTCAATTAAAAGTCAAATTACCAGAAAGTTTAACAACACAAACAGCAGCTCAAAATAAAGAAACGGCTTTCGTCATCGTCCACTACGGCAATGTCTACAAGTGCAGCCACAACAACGAGTACTAACACAAATGATGGTGGTGGTGGCATTAATCTATAGTGTTTATATTAAAATATATTCTGATTTTTCTTATTTTTCTCCTGTAATTTTCTTTTTTTCTATATCTATTTTTAAGTTTTTTCTTCGATTTTTTCAAAACTAACACAGTTTGAGTTTTAAAGCCATTAGGAAAATCTGTGTTAGAAAACATTTTATATTTTCTTTATTTTGTTTCTTTCTATTCAACTCGAGCTATATTGTAATAGCACTACTACTCTTTTTTTATAAATTCAAAATTTTCCATTTTCTTCCATTGGAATTTCCAAACTATATATATTTTTACTTAGATATAAAGCTATATTTGTTTTAGCGTCCTTTTTTTCAAAATTATATACCTTTAACTTTTTTGATATATATTTTTTATTTGTTGAATATATATACTTTATATATACATAATTATATATTTTTTTGTTTTGTAATAAAAATAAATCCTCTTTTTTTAATTTTTGTGTTGTAATTTGTATATTAAAAATTTTTATGAATACAATTTTTGATCATATATATTATAAAATACAAAACAACTCTTCTTAATCTTTTTCCTCTTCCTCTGTCCCCCTTTTCTTAAAAATATCACAAAATGAAACAATTATTAAAAAAATATATAAAAAACCTGTTTATAGCAATATTTTAAATTTAAAAAATTTAAAATAAAAAACTAAATACAACATTTTAATAAAAACAAAAACTACCATTTAAATATAAATTTGAAATCTTATCTAAGATAATTAATATTTAAACTTTAAGCAAATAAAAAATATACGTATTTTCCACCCCCCATATTTCTTTTTAAGTTAAATGTGTGCAAAAGGTTTTCTTTTTTATTTTCTTTTTTAATGAACATGCATTGATTCATTTCTAAAAGTCTCTTACTAATTACATAAACTCTTAAGAAAATAAAAAACAATGTAATTTATAAGAAAATTATATTTTGTTGCATTAAAAATCAAAAAAATATATATTTCATTACTTTTTATTTTTTTTTCATATGAATTTAGTAAACCAGATGTAACTGGCGACTCCATTTTATAAGTAAATAAACAGAATAACGGTAAATTTTGCAAAGCAAAACATAAGAGAGGCATAAATAATAATCATAAGAACAAATCATATTTTTTTGCTTTAATAAGTAAACAAAAAAAAAATAACTGGCAGCACTGTTTCTTTGTGAATAAACAAAATAACGGTAAAATTGGAAAAAAACAGTTCATAATTACAAATCATAATCATATCTTACTATTTTTACTACAATTTCATAAACAAAAAACTGGCCGCACTGTTTTTATGTAAGTAAACAAAATAGCGGTAAAATTTTGGAAAAACAAAATTAGGTGAAACAAATTCAATGACAATTGCTAACGTGAGTAAAACATTTTTTTAGAAATAATATAAATAAACAAAATAATGCTAACATTTGGATGGCAAAAGAGAGGAGCATTATTTGAGTGAACGATTTTTTAATGAAATTTTTAAACAAACGATTAACAGTAGAATTTAAAGAAAAATGCAAAATGATGTGTATATGAAAGTGCAACAGGGAGATCTGAGTTGTCATCTCAAAGAAAAATAAGCAGGGAAATTAAAGAAATATTTTAATATATTATGAATATAACATGTACACAGATGGAAAACAAGTGATCCTCTTGAAAGGTCTCTACGCCCATAAACAAATAATAAGCAATGAGATCGAAAAATTCTTAACACACGTTTATTATAACTTTTAACTTATGTTTAATATGAAATAAATTATGAATATATTGTTAATGTGAATAAAATGTGTGATAAAAAAGTGCCTGCTAAAAATATTCAAAATTTTCAATATAACCCAAATTGGTCCTACAAAAAGTTGACCAATCATTCAAACGTCAAACTGTTTACGATGTTATTAAACAGTACCGATAGAACTTGTCCGTTGATAGAAAACGTAATTCATGTAGAAACATTTAATATTGTTATCGTTAAAATAATAGAAAATAAACAATGTATTTTTATATACACAAATTTAGCAAAAATTTAATTTTTAGTAAAAGTTCCATTTTTAGCAAACAGAAAAATCTTTTTCTTTTGAATAATTTGATTTTTAGTAAAAATTCACAATATTGTGAGAAAATTTATTTTTTTAATTTAAGTGAAAAGATTCACTTTTGATAAAGAAGAAAAAGAATATTTGAAGTGTCCATTGAACTGGATCAAACAATCTTCAAATTGTAAGTTATCTGATAGATCATTTAGCTTCGACCTATAAGTTATCATTTAATTCCTAAGGTTAAGGCTTTCTGGAATATCTCATTGTCTACAATTGGAAAATAAAATCTTAGGAAAAACCTTTGCATTTCCGCAAAAATAATTAAAAAAATGTTGATTAATTTAAAAATAATTTCGTTCAAATCACAAAATTGCCCAGATGTTTATTTCATTAAAAGGTTATTCACATTTCACCTAATCTAAAAATAATCTCTTACAACTAAAACGTGAACGAACAATAAAACCATATTAAAATTAAATAAAACAACAATTTAAAGGTTTGCTCCTATAGGAAACTTTTTATTGTTAAGGAGTAAAATAAATGAGAAATTAAAATAAAATATATACACTTATCGATCATAATTTCACATAATTTGTAAATTGCTGCACCTCTTGATGATAATAACATAAACAAACAAATTCGAAATGATGCAATGGCAGATTGATTTTTTAATTTTATTATTGTTATAATGCAAAGAGGAGTTTTCTTAAGACACAACTACTTTATTATTAGCACACTTTCAGTTTTAAATAACACATTTCGTTGCTTTAATTCTTTTTCGCTAATTTATCGGTATCGGCAAAATAATCAGTGGCCACCTTAACAATGGCAGCACCAGTAGCCAAACCGGCCACAGTAGCAACAGCAGTGTTATCTCTGGGCAGTACTGATTTAATTAAAGCCCAACCCAATACAGAGCCCATGGCCCAAAGACCACCACCAACGACAGCATAGACGCCACGTTTGTTATTGGGCACTTCAGCCAATGCAGGACGCCCATAAATATAGAAAGCACTACCCACTACAGAACCCAACAGTAAAACATTGGTTAAATCCTTTTTGGGTGTTAGAATCTTTGAAATCAATGCAGGATTCATAACATTTACCGATAATGCTCCATAACTGACCAAACCCTGTAGGGGAATGTAGTAATTGTAAATGTTTTCTTTGGTGAAAGGTTTCAAACCCAATTTTTCGCACATGTTACAGGGTTTATCGGCTGCCATTTTTTAATTGTTGTTTTGTGTGTTTTTTTTTATAAAGTTGTGAATATTACAAATAAATTAATAGAGATTGAAAACTGGTATTAAATAAAAATAAATATAAAACTCCGGTAGAAAAAATGCTTACTGTAAATTTGTTATATAAAATGCGGCTGTCAAAAATTATAGCATCGTTGGTTAAATTAATTGTTTATGTGTCAGCCTGTTACAAATATTAAAAGTTGCCATATTTATGTTGCATTCAGACAGAAAATTGAAAATTGAAATATTTGCAAAACGTAGAAATTTTAGTAAAATATTAAATTTTTGAAAAAAAAAAACAAACAAAAATATTAGTGAAAATGGAATTTTTAATAAAAATTTGGTTTTGATAGTAAAAATTGCTTTTTTGTGAAAAAATTAATTATAAAAATTTGAAAAATATTTGTTTTGTTGAAAATTAAACTTGAAAATAAAAGGCGAATTTTTTTGTATAAACCATTACTTATGGAAAAAATTTATTTTCCGTGAAAATGGAATTTTTGTAAAAATAAACGAATTTGAAAAACATGATTTTTTAGTAAAAAATTGGACTGAAGTATAATTTTTTAAGGGAAAAAAGGAGTATTTAGTTAAAAATGAAATTTGCTACAATTCTTAACTCAAAAATTGATTTTTTTCAAAAACCAGACATATTCTTGAAAAATTGTTATATGCTTAATTTTTAAGGCTAACAGGAGTATAATTTATATAATATACAAAAAATAAGTTTTATTTCAAGTAGTGAACAACAAATTATATAACTGGCGTAATAGTTTTTTATTTAAATCATGTTAGATATATTAATGGTTCGTTTTCTAAAACTGGTCAGTTAATAATACATGTTATTTGCTATATAATTTTGATTTAAGATGACCTTGCAGAAAATTATCAGTATATTTACAATATGTTTAAAACATTTCAAGGTGGTAAAATTTGAGTTCCAATTGCGACTTTTATGATTTACTTATACAATTCAATTAAAATTGAAATGAAAATATAACTCTCCTTTTATCAATTTACCAAATTTTATCAAAATCGGTTCATAATTATTATACTTTCTATTTAAAAAGAAAAACTTTTATTTTTTATAATTTATTCTCTCTTTTCCCCTTTACTAATATACCACATAAATAATCTGGCCACTCCAATTGCAGTGTTTACTCCTTCAATTACTATTTAAACAATCTGGTAACCTGAAAATTTGCAAGTTGTCAAATGAAAATACTTTTTTTAGTCCAATTAGAAAAAAAGAAATATATTTTTCCGACTTAACTACTATAATAGCAAAAGAAAAGGGTTTATGTAATTTTTATTTAAACAATTTGTGCAAACTTCATAAATTACAATGTTTTTACTGAAGCTGTGAAAAAAAACTTTAGTTATAGAACCTAAAAGAAATAGTAATAAAACAATTTAGAAAACGAACGAATAAAAAACAACCAAAATAAAAAGTAAGTAAGATGAAAAAATATTGATTTGCATGTGAGACATCACATACTACACGGCAATTGGGGAGACAGACAAAGAACAAGAAAATAAAAAGAAAAATATATCTTTTATATATGAGTAAGCCAAAAAATATTGAAATAGATGCCAAGATATTGGCATAATAGATTTCAATATAAGACCCCACATGTGGTAAAAATAGAGTTTATGAAATAAAATGATGAAAAAAAAAAAACAATTTAAACATAACTTTTCTGCAATTTTTTACTTTTAGATTTTTTATATAGAAACTTAATTGGCTTGGCCTAGTAGTTTTTACTAATTTGGACAATATATTTCGAAAAAAAGGAACAACAATAACATTAACACCAAAATGGTATCATTTAATGTACCACAACGAAAGAATGTACGTATATTATTGGTGGGTGATCCGGGCGTAGGTAAAACTTCGTTAATTCTTTCCCTGGTAAGTGAAGAATTTCCGGAAGATGTTCCCCCTAAAGCAGAAGAGATAACTATACCAGCTAATGTTACACCGGAACAAGTACCCACAAATATTGTGGATTACTCAAGTGAGTCAAAAAAAAAATTCAAATCAATATAATGATTTTATTTAATTGATGGCTGATTTCCTTATCCTTTTATATAGGCGTTGAACAATCGGAGGAAATTTTAAATGAAGAAATTGTTAAATCTCATGTTGTGTGTATTGTTTATGCTGTTGACGATGATGATACCTTGGATCGTATTACATCGCATTGGTTACCATTGATACGTACGGCAGTGGGTGAAGATCAACCTAGAAAACCAGTTGTATTGGTGGGCAATAAAGTTGATTTGATTGAATACTCAACTATTAATGTGAGTTTAAGATTCTTTTAAGATTTTTAGTTTTTGTAATAATGATTTTTAATATTTTAGAGTGTTCTTTGCATTATGGAGGAATTTCCTGAAGTTGAAAGTTGTGTTGAATGTTCTGCCAAGACTTTGCACAATATATCCGAAATGTTTTATTACGCACAAAAGGCTGTATTACATCCCACATCACCACTTTATATAATGGAAGAACAAGATGTAAGTTTAGTTTTAGTTTTTATAGGTGTGAGAACTTTCCACTGTTTGTCATAGCCCAAAGACCACTGCCAAGAACAGTATAGAGACCACTTTTGTTATTGTGCACTTCGGCTAAATTATTAAGGGATGCAGTCACCTAAATCGTTTACAGATAAAAACAATTACAGATATGAGGGCATACAATCTTTCTAGCACTTTCCTTTGGAACAGTTTAGTACTTACAATGGAACAGTTTATCAATTATTATATTCAATTGTGACACGGTATAAATGAGTAATTTTAAATTTTACTGGAGTCTAGTGAGAGCAAAATCTAATAAAAAACGTATTCGCTCAATATAATCTCAGTCTGCCTTAAAGGCATTCTCATTGATATGAAATTATTAAAATATGATGATTAAAATATAAATATCTAGAAAGTCAAAGAAAAAGTTATTGCATAATCTTTGGAATTTAAGCACTTAACGCAAACAAAAACAAATCATTAACTTCTTTTTTTTCTTCCAGCTAACACCTGCTTGTAAAAAATCTCTGGTGCGAATTTTTAAAATCTGCGATATTGATGGCGATAATCTTCTCAACGACTACGAACTAAACTTATTCCAAAGACGTTGTTTCAACACTCCTTTACAGCCACAAATATTAGATGAAGTCAAGTCGGTAATACAAAAGAATGTAGCCGATGGCATTTACAAAGATTCCGTTACCCTTAAGGGTTTCTTATTTCTTCATTGCCTTTTCATACAAAGGGGACGTAATGAGACCACTTGGGCGGTGCTAAGACGTTTCGGTTACAATGAACATTTGGAAATGTGTAAAGATTATTTGAAGCCAACTTTAAAAATACCACCTGGCAGTAGTACTGAATTATCACATAGAGGCCAACAATTCTTAATTGCCTTATTTGAGAGATATGATAAGGATGGTGATGGTGCTCTCTCTCCCGAAGAGCATAAAATGTTATTTAGCACATGTCCTTCAGCACCCTGGTCCTATTCGACAGATATACGTAAATCTTGTCCCGTCAATGAAAATGGTTGGGTTAATTTGAATGGTTGGCTGTGTCGTTGGACCCTAATGACTCTTATAGATGTATATAAGACTATGGAATACTTGGCGTATTTGGGTTTTAATGTACATGAAAATGATACCCAATTAGCAGCGATACATGTGACTAGAGAACGACGTATTGATTTGGCTAAACGACAAAGTAGTCGTTCAGTTTATATGTGCCATGTTATCGGCCCTAAGGGTTCTGGCAAGACTGGTCTTTGTCGTGGTTTTCTCTTAAAAGATGATATGAAATCTTTAATTGGCAAAGAATTTAAGACAAATGTTGTACACTGTTGCAATACGGTGCAGGTAATAAAGAAAAGGTTTTATTTTTTTAATAATTTTCTATTGAAATTTTTTTCTTTCAGGTCTATGGCCAAGAGAAACATTTAATTTTACGTGATATTGATATTCAACATGCTTTAGATCCCTTACAACCCCAAGAAATTAATTGTGATGTTGCATGTCTGGTTTATGATTCTTCCAATCCACGTTCATTTGAATATATAGCACGCATTTACATAAAATATTATGCAGAAAGTAAAATACCTGTCATGATTGTGGGTACTAAAGCTGATATGGATGAGCGGCGTCAGGATTATCTTTTGCAACCGGCAGAATTTTGCGACAAATACAAGCTGTTACCACCTCATCTGTTTAGCTTGAAAAGTGATAAAAAAGAATTATATGTTAAATTGGCTACCATGGCGGCATTTCCGTAAGTATTCTTTGCTTTTTACAATTCTTATTTAAAAGATTATTACATTTATTTTTGTGAAATGAATCCTGTTCTTTTGAGTTTTTATTGTCCTGTTTATTTTTTTAAATTTGTTTTATTATTATTATTCGTCAAGGTTTGTTAAATGTTTTTGTAACGTTTTCTTTGTTTATTGTTGGAAATGAGCTGCCATAAATTACTAACCTTTAGTGATGTTAAATGATTGGCTAGTGGCTTTTAGTTGTTAATCACTTTTAGGAAAGTTTTATTTTTAAAAATGTAGAGAAAAAGGAAATTCCATAATGTTTGTCATTCATAAATGCTTTTTTTAACATCCAGAATGATTTTTGAAATAGAGTTTTTTAATTTATTGCTTTTAATTAAAGATTTTTCTTCAAATATAAAATACGTTTAATATGTAACTCGTTTAATATGTAATACTTACAATACTTAAATGTAACAGTCTAAAAGTTTTCTCTGCCAAGTCGAAAGCAGGTTGACTTTTAGTTGAACTTTTTTCTTTGTAAATTTTAATAATGACATCACGAATCAATCTTCGCTATAAACGTCTCAAGCATCTCAGAAACTGAATTAGTATTTTTCAATTTATTTTATTTTTATCTGTTCACACCCTCGACAACAACTGGAGAGGGCATAGTTCCAATGTGAAGAATCTGAAGCGCAAAAAAGAGTAACTCTGACACAAATTTCAAAAATTTATAAATAAAAGCTCCCAGCCGTATTCATAAATTAGCAAAGCTTAAAGTCCTCCATTTGTTCAGGATTTCCACTTTAAGATGATATAACTGAACCACATTTCCGTTGATATGATGGTACCAAAAGTTTTTGCACAATATTTCGAAAGATTTATTCGTAAATAAAACCACAAGTAGAGATGGCCTATTAAGTAAGACATTCCTTTTGTAACATCCAAGAAAGGAATCCAAAACACCTTTAGATATATACATGCATCAAATCAAAATCTGAATCGATTTTCCTATCTTTATTTGTCCGTGGACAGATGAGGATAGCACACATCGTAGCTTTTTTTAATATTTTACACTGCAGCAGTACATTACAAAAAATCATTCCAATAATTCTGTTGACATCTTAGAAAGGAATTAAAACAGAGTATTATGTTTGCACTAAAACTTACTTCAAATATACCAATTTGGTGCATATTTAACAATGCCTTTCGATTTAGCTGTCTGTCTATATGAAATTTTGTGATTTAAGAACTGGTCAATGAGATGAAGACTTCGCGGTGAAAATTGTTACATACCTTTAAGGTGGGACACAAGGTAGCAAAGTCTAAACAACTAGTTATAAATAGCTCTTCTACAATGCCAGGACACGAGTTGGTTGTAATCATTTTGCCTTTTCTATGTACGCACCTCTTTAAGTGCATATTGATACGTAAGTTTTTCAATTAATTCCAAAGATGTTGAGGAGCTAGTTGGACTACGGGTTTATGACGTTAAAAATTATATTAAGGACGCAGGACAGAATGCCAAGACCAATTCAGACGTGGCATATTTCTAAAGCAAAAAACTATTAAGTACTTTTTGAGTCGAAAACTTGTGAACTAAACACAGGTAGAAATTTTAAAGATTTTGTGATTTTTTTTGGCCCAAGAACGATGACTATTGAAACTGGTATTTCACTTAGCCTTCACACAAATTTTTTCCCGAAAAGAAATTTTAGGCACACAAAAATCCGAAATATAATTTAGGCTCAGATAAGTCTTATAATATTCTAAAATGATGTGTCAAATTAGCTCCCATACAACCACCATTATCGAATATCACTTTGAAGTCCAAAAATATCATATATGCTTTGGAATTGTAATAATATTTAATCAAATTGATATAAATACAAGAAAAAAATCGATGTATGAAATTTTACGTGGGTCGGTCAATCACTTCTTCAAGCTCACATATAATCCCAAAAAAAAAAAATTTAAAACGCTTTCACTTTCACATAAATATTAGTATCAAAATAAAGCATAAATCAGAAAACCCTAATTATACGAGGGTCGTTTATTTATTTTTCAAAACTAAAATTTATAATCAACATTGTAAAATTGCATATTGCGTTTTTCAATTGCGGTAATTGGATACAGTCAAACTTTGTTTTTGTCGCATTCCCACGACAATTGGATCTCCACTCCAGAGATTGTCAACCCAGCGACAGCTGTATCAAACGAAAGTTTTTTTTCGCGAACTGAACTGTTACAACAACCAACATTGTGATATAGGGTATTAGAAGGTCCTGATAGACCGACTATAACATTCTTAGAAGTTTTTAAATTGGTTCATAATTTACCGTAGTTCCAATATTTTATAGTGCTTTCCAAAATCTCTCTAAATTCCTAAAATAGGGCATTATATTGAACTTGATCAACTACAATATTCATTTTTTGATTTATGATTAGTTTGGAAACTGGTCCCTTGATTTCCGATTTTTTTTTTGTCTTTTTTAATAATTTGTTATTTTTGTTGTTTTTTAAATTTATCTTGCAACACAAACTTTTACTTGAATTTTGAAATCCATGTTTATTTTTCTTTCATTAATTTATACAAAATTTAATTTAAAATATTTGTTTTTTTTTAATTTACAAAATTTAAATATTTTTAATAATTAATAATTTATATCTTTTTCTATTTCCTCAAATGTTTTGTATTGTTTTTGCTGTTCCAAAAAAAAATCATTATAACAAAATATTTGATATAAATTTTCTTAACATGGTGGTGTTTATTTTATATCTAAAATCGTATCAAATCAAACATGTTATATGGTTTATGGTAAAAAAAAATAATATAAATATTTTTGAAAACAAAAACATAAAAATACATATAACAAAAATAAAATATAATAATAAAAATATAAATGATAAAATAATTCAAAATAAATAAAGACGCTTTCAAGCCGCATGGATACTATTTTACAAGCACAGGTTGGTACAGCTGTGGGAATCGGCGTAAGTTTATAAATTAATAATAATACTTCTAATTACAATTTGTTAATTAATAACAATATTTTCTTATATATCAATGTTTTCTATATTTATTTTATACTGTATTTTTTTTCTAAAAATAAAATTCACATAATTTTTTATTAAAAAATAATAATTAAATTGTATAAAAGAAAAAATATTTAAAACAAAAAACACGCCAAAAAAAAAACAAAACGTTTAAGTCACAAATTTAAAAAAACTATATACGCTGAACTGTATTAAAATGCATTCAATTTAAAAAAAGCACTACATTTGTTTATAATTATTATTTTTATTATAATTTTATTTTTGTTTTATTGGTATTTTTTTCATTAGAAAAGAAATCATCTTCATTTTCATTGGGAAAAATCATTTCTTTTATTATTATTTTTATACCCTACACCATTATAGATTATGTTTTTAGGGTTTTAAATGCTTTTGAGCAAAAGCAAGGAAGCATTTGAATCTCGTATCCTGCACTTAAGTATTCCATAGGATCTACAACAAAGGCCCAAAACGATTTAAACATTTCCGTTGTTGTAGCAGCAGCAAAAAGCAAGTTTGTTGGTTCATGTTTGGTTTAAGAAATTGGACAACCTCTGTTGGGTGAACTCATAGGTCTTCTGGACTGAAAAAAGTGGATTTGACCTAGATAATGTAAAACATTGTTTGGAACGGCATAGTTAATACTAGAACTACTCTATTTGGCCTTGGCAGTATGCGTTCTTTGGTTATGATAAGCTGCCTCTAAGTAAGGTAACTTGAAACCGCCGAATTTGCGACGTCTATGTGAAAGCAGTTCCAGAGGATTTTGATAATGCAAATATATATGCTGACTATTCCTGGGGAAGACTCCAATAAGTTGGGATGATATCACCAATTACAATCTATAAACTAAGTCGCCCATAAATCATCACTGATCCGCCAATCCTTTTCGAATAGCTTACAAGCAAAAGTATATTCTAACATACCTTGGGGAAGACCCTAATTGTATAAATAAGTTGGGATGATACCTCCGATAATATTCCATAAGGAAGCTGCTGAGTTAGAATATCTTTTTTGTTCCTTAACAAGAATGACCTTCGACTCCTTATGAAAATGGTATTTAGATAACAGCTGAACACAGCCAGCTACGACTCTTAAGGCTGCGTTTTGGCAACTTTGAAAATTTCTGCGTATCACTGAACTCTGGCATGACTTGGAAAAGATTCCAATTGTGTAACATTGCAGTAGGGATTATAACTGCGATGATATTTTAAAGAAACCACATATTAAGCATTTCATTATTTACCTTAACCAGAAGGATCTTCATCTCCTCATGTAGATATTTTATTGATAACATCTGAACACATCCTGTTACGGTTCTTAAGACAGCATTTTGGCAAACTTTTAATATTTGCCCACTGCGTATCACTCAACGAATGAGTCTACACTGGAGCAGCATAATTTATGCATGATTTCAGTGTTTTGAGCCTCCTGAGCTGACTATCAATTGTAACCCCAAAATACTAGAGTAGTTAACATTTGGAATTTGGACTACGATATCCAAATTTGTATTGACCTCCCAAGCCCAGTTGGTAAAGAGTAATGCTGACTAATTCGTTGGTAAAAGTTTCCGGTTTAGCGCAGTAAAGAAATTGTGGATTTCGCAGCATTTCCACAGTCATGACTCTCTCTTTCCATACGGTTGCAAATAATTTTTATGGCAATAAATAATTAAAGAACTAAATCATATAAAGTTAGAACTCTTATATGAGATCTCCCCCAGTAAAGCAACAAAAATAGCAGAAACAAATTGTACAAATAAGAAGGTTCAGGAAGATGCTTTTGTGTTACCAAAAAGGTAATGAATAGGAAAGAAATAGAAAGTTGAAATAAAGAGATAGCGAAGATGTTAATTGAGAATCTAAGGAGAGAAGAAAGTTGATTGATGTCTGGTTACGAAGTAGAAAAGATAGATGAGTGAGTGCTGCATTTGGTTTAGTAATCAGTAACAAATAAACCTGTGAGGAGCCGAAGAACTATTCTTGTCATTGAACCATCCGCAATTGTGAATAATGCTACAGATATTCCCCAAATTAGCAATCGGCAAATCTGTTAGAGGTTGCAACAAACTGCAATCAAAGAAACGCGCTCTCCGAAGGTAGGATAGTGGCATCATTTTCGACTACTCCAGCAAATATACTTTGAAATATAAACTATATATGGTGTAGGGTACTGAATTTTATCATTTTTTTGTTTGTTTTTTAATTAAAAACTTTAGTTCAGTTTTAACGCTAATAATATTTTTCTCTAAAGCTTTTAACCAAAAAACAAAAAATACAATTTTATGGTGTGGTAAATTTTCATTATAAATTTTATTTAGAATTATTTACATTTATGTGTAAATGTTTTTTCCAAAACTTCTCATTTGATATAAAAAAAAAATTAAAAAATATTTTCTCGTTTTTTTTTTTTTATTTTTCATTAAAAATTTTAGACATTTACGTCAATTTGGTCTACTGACAGAAGATCCAACTCTCTGGTGGAAGGCTAGTTTGGGTGTTGCAGCAGCCACTGTTTTAGGTTTTGTTGTATTAAAGGCTGTTCATGGTCTAACAGCTCCTACGCATTAAAACAAATACTACAACAGACTTTAATAACTATTTTTATATAACAACATATTTTATATCTCCTTCTTAAGTCCTCCTCATAATCATTTTGAGAAAAAAACCAAACAAAGACTCGTGAAAAGAATTCGTTCATCATCTTTATAAAAATTGTGTGTCTTTGTTTTATTTACCTTTATTTCCACTTTTCTTTTGTAAATATTTTACAAATTTGTATGTTTTATTTTTTTGGAAATCAGGTTATTAATAAGCAATTTTTCTTGATTTAAAATTAAAATGGAGGTTGATCAAATCATATACATTTACAATATATTAATAGTTTATTTAAATTCTTAACAGAAAAAAATTCTTTATAAAAATTAAGTGTAATTTTCTTTATGAAAAAAAAACAATTATAAATTTAAAAGAAATTATAAACAAAATATATATTTTTATATATTAAATAAGTAAATTTATATAAAATTAAAAAAAAAAAACAAATTAATTAAACTAATCCCCCCACTTGTAAATACAATTTATAAAACAAAAAACAAATAAAAAGCTTCCTTAAACTTAATTACATAATAATCCCTTTTAAACCCTACACCACCGCACCTGGCTGATGTTTTAAACATACAGAAATGTATATCATTCGTCTCACAATCACTTTCTGAGTCGATTGGCTGTCCATATAAATATTCTGAACTCTCTACAGGTCGCATTTTTTGAATTGTCTTGATAAAATTTATTAGATATTGTTTAGGCTCAAGTACAAAGCCCATCGGAATTGACTATGTTTGGTCCAATATTTCAGGTACCTCCCATACAAATTTCCTTCTGCAATAAGATACTAAGCTCATAACAGTCCTTAAAATAAAGCGATAATAAGGAAATTTGATTGGAATAAGTCTTATGATATTCTAAACCCATGTGCCAAAATTATGCGAGGGTCGCTCCATTGCTTCTCATAGGTTCTATCACTTTGAAGGACACACAATTCACATATACGTAAGTACTGTAATAATAATTGGTTAAATTATACGAGGGTCGGTCCATAATTTCATGTAGTTCCCATTTAACCCCTCACAAAAATTCATTTTAAAACGCCAAAATTTTACATAACTGTTAGTTTCACTATAATGTACTGGACACTGGAAGAATAAATCAGAAAATTAAATTATACGAAGGCCGTAGACAGTTCTATAAATTAGGCTAAAGACTGTTCTATCAATTAGACTAAAGACTGTTGTATAGATAAGGGTATATACTGTGTTATAGACTGTTCTATAGATCAGTTTATATAATGTCTTATAGATCAGATTATAGACTGTTCTATCAATTAGACTAAAGACCACACTATATACTGTTTTATAGATCAGACTATAAACCATTCTATTGATCATACTATAGACTGTTCTGTGATCATATTGTTCTATAGATCAGCCTATATACTGGTTTAAACTAGATCTTAGATTAAAAACTGTTCTATCAATTAGACTAAAGACTGTTATATAGATCAGCCTATATACTGTTTTATATTAGACTATAACATTTTCGTAACTATCATTTATAACCAACATTGTGGTGTAGAGTATTACATAGTCGGACTTGACCGACTATAATATTCTTACCTTTTTTCACCGCTCCTGTTTATGTTTTCTTAATAAAGAATGTGTTTGTTTCCATATTTTATCACTGACTTTATCAATTAAATTAATTTCTATTCTACCCCTTTCTTCCTTCTACCAAGAAGAACCAAAAAAGTCTTAATAACATAATAGAATTTTTTTCTTTAATTTAAATTTATAATAATATTTTAATATACACAAAAAATAATATATTTTTTTCTGAGTAAAAACAACAAATGAAATACTAAAAACATTTCCTTTATAAAATATAATATTTCTCTGGTCAAAGTATTGTATACGTTTGATGGAATATTATATTTAATTTAATTAAATTAAAAAAAATAATAATAATAAATACGAAATGAAAACAAAAATAACGTTCACTGTATAGAAATATATATATATATAAAAAAACAATGAAAAAATTAATAAAAAAGCAAATAAGTAAAAAAATAATAAAAAAGCGTTGTAATTTGAAAATGGTTCCAGAACAAATGTAAAAAATAAGTAAGAAAATATTTTAACCATACAAATCGAAGTTTGAATAGCATTCGCCACATATTAGAAATATGTGTACCATTGGAGCACAGTTTAGAAGGTATACTAAAACAAGTACAAAGATTTGGCTGATTTCTTAGTCAATTATAACAACAACAAATAATATTTTAGGCATCATAGTCAATGAAGTTTAAATTCTAACTGCTAACAACCTGAAGATCTTAATAGAGTTATAGTAGATATAGCTCCTCAGCTTATGCTTCGGTAAACAAGCATGGTTGGGATATGGATAAAGACATATTATCTGTAAATCGATGGGCAAGTCAGTAATGAATTATGTTGCAGCAGTAATAGGAAGTGTGTATGTATATATGTATGTATGTATGTATGTATGTATGTATGTATGTATGTATGTATGTATGTATGTATGTATGTATGTATGTATGTATGTAACGTATAGACTTTAAAACGGCTGGGCCCAATTTGATGAATTTTTCACAGAATGATCCCAAAATTCCCGAAAGAAACATAGGCTATAACAAATTTCGATAGGACCAGGGAGAGAAGTAACCCCCATACAAAATAAATATTGATTATCGAATATATAAAGAACTATAACAGTGAAAGTTCTCAAATTTGATCCCGACAACTTTCTTCAGGAACTTTTTTACTGGTGAAAATAAAGGACTGATAAGACCAGAGGGGGAGGGGTATCGCCCATACAAAGCAAATATTTCACACTTTGTGCTCTTTAATTCTCTTTAACAATAAACGCAATATCTCTCTACTGGCCATAGTTGCATGCAGCTTGGAGGATTTGACACTCTTAGTACAAATACAACATTATGGTTTTTGTACCAGCTTGTTTATCAAAGTAGCAGGATGCTAAGTTTGCCCACAAATAAGTGGATAGAATATGAAGTCTTATGAAAAGAAGCATCCCTTTTTTGTAAACATTCCTTGTAGTAAATTTCGGTTTATATAGATCCTGTTCTAACTAATGATTTGCTACTTTTTCCTCAATTGCATATTGCTTGCTATACCAAGAACCTTTTGGGAAATTTTGACTGCTTTTGGATCCAAACTTTTCTTCAACATCAGCAAAAAAATGATCCAGAAAGTTGCGAAAAATCTTCCAGAACATACGTTTTGTCATCCTTCATGCAAGATTATTTCTAAAGAAAAATTGACTTCAATTTCCGTGCCATGTTTTTGGCCTCTTAATTTAGCGGCGTACTTGTCAGAAACCTTATGAGTCTTGAATGTTAAAGCACTGGGCTAACCGGGCTGCTTTTCTACTGAATGTGTGGGGAGCTCTTTTGAAAATGCTTTCCAAAAAAACATCATGTGTATCATTCTTCCTCCCTGAACCAGATACTATTTAATTACATTGAAAACTGTTTGACGGCAGACTTTGATTGTTTGGTCAACTTCTTGTAGGACCAAGATGGGTTATTTTGAAAATATTTAATATTTTTTGGATCCAATTTTTTTGTCACTCATTTTGATCAAATTAACAATATATTAATTTGTTTGCTATAAAGTTAACTTGATCAAAATCAAATAATACTTGGGTGAAAACTTTTAATGAAAAAAGCGTGTTAAGGATTTTTTCATCTCACTCCTTAGTATACAGTCCGGAAGTTTATGATTTTAAATTTTTTAAATAGTTAATTCAATAAATTTTAATTAAATCATGCATTATACAATTTCTTCTAAATATTAAAAAAAAATAATCCAAAACACATTTATCGCTTTTTTACAAAAAAAAAAAAAAAAAAAAAAATCAAGTAAAAACTCTTTATTACTTTTCTTCATATTAATGATACGAATTAATAAAATTTTATTTCTTAACAGTAGGATTTGTGGCAGTAACACTAGTCGTAGCTGGTGCCATACAATTGCCATCGGGATAACGTTTCTGAAATTGTGTTATCAACTCGGGATCGACTAAACGTATACCATCTAATTGATTACCCAAGGTAATCCAATTGGGTTGTACATTATGAGGTCTACCAAATAATTCGATTTTACGCGATCCAGGACTAAGACGCTCTATAATGCCATAGATTTCATCGGGTTTATGAGAAGTAGCACGTACCTCGGCAACAATAACATCACAATCCAGACCACGATTAAGATTTTTAGGATTCCCTTTCATGCCTACCAAACAATGTTCTTTGCCATGATTCAACCAATGGCCAGTACGACCAGTGCGTATAATACGTTGTAATTGATTGGTTTTGACCCAAATCAATTCATCAACACGTTCATAACTGAAATATAAAAAAATATATAATCTACCTTTATTTAACGATATTTTTTCAGAAAAAGAAATTTTACCCCCATAACATTAAACATTCACGTCCCAATTCCATAGCTCTACCGGTAACCCAAAGAAATATTAAACCATCATCTTGTAGAGCGGGCACACCCAATTGACGCATTTCATCATCTGACATAGTACCATATGGCAATTCCATATGAATATCCCATGGGGGATCTGCCATAACCACTGCAAATTTACCCAATACTGTCATATCTAAATAGCGTAAATCACATTGAATCCATTGTGGTGGATATAAAGTAACACTGGGATCTACACTACGTTTAATACAACGATTAGTTTTAACATCCGTGGGTTTGTTAGTATTAATATTGGGCAGTGTATCCACCTCATAGTGCACATATTTGCAAGTTGCCATATGAAAGCAAGTATTCAAAAAACTACAGTCACCCAATGATTCATCGGTATGAGATTGTATGATTTTTTTAAAATGCAATTTGGTACATTTATTAACTTGTGTTAAATTTTCGTCCGAAGTTTCCACTGATACTGTTTCCTCATTAACCTCATCCTTTGCATTATCTGCTACTATTTCCCCATCTTCAGCTCCAGAATCATTTGCTTTTGTTTCTCCTTCATCATTTCTTACTTCATCTTTAACATCTCTAGCAGCATTATCTTCACCATCGTTACTTTCATTAGATTTTAAACGTTTCACAGCCACTTCCTCATCTAAAGTACCAGTTCCAGCATCTGCCCCATCATTACCGCCACTTTCGGTATTATTGTCTTCTGTTGCTGTCGCTAGTCTTTTTTGAGTTTTTAATTTATGTTGTGTTTCAATTTGTTCTTTCTTTTTCTTAGCCTCCATTTCGGCTGTGGCCTGTTGAGCTTTAAGGCACTCAATCTTAGTGCCATGAGGACAAAACTCCATAACTTGGGCACCACCATGAGATTTAAATTTTTCCGCCACTGAACGTTCTTTGGCAGTAGGTTTGGTTAGTAACTCTAGAATTTCTTCACCAACTTGTTTACTTTGCTTTTCACGGGTTGAGGGCATTGAGAGAAGGGACTGTAATAGAGAAATAAACCATTTTAAATTTATTTTGTATAACTAACTTTTAAATAGTGCACAAATATTTTTTAACTTATAATCTTTTAAATTTAAACTTGCCATTATATCATCTGAATCAGCATTTGTATTGTTATCTTTGCGATCAGAACTATCTTCGCTTTCATTAGGCTGATCATTGCTTATGTTATCCTCTAGCATGTCACCATCTTCGACTGAAATTTTAACGTTAATTATATTATATTCCAGCTAACTTATATCTCCATTAACTTACACAATTTCTTATATTTTCTTTTGATCTCTTCCGTCAAGTCGAAATTATCATTTATAAAATTCTTATACAACTCCAATAGAACTTTCGATTCCAAAGAAATAACCTCACAGCCGCTTTCCTCACCTATAGTAACCCGTTTGATACAAACGGCTCCTTGTTTTGCCAACTTATTCAAAACGTAATCAACACTTTCTACTTGTACACATGATTTGGTTATCAATGAAACCTTCTCCAACAATTGAGTAGATATTATAGGTAATACTAACGAGGGCGTTGTTAAGATCTCTAGCAAGGCTTGTTCCACCAAGGTGTCAGATTCTAAAAGTCATACACATGTTAAACTAAAGAAATTTTTATTATTATAGTTAGGTTTTGCCTACCATTTTCAGATTTTCTTACTATTGAGGGATTCTTTACATCTCCCACACTATTTTCATCGGCCTTGGAGGTAGCCGCTAAATTGGTGGCACCGGTAGCTTGTAAAATCCCATGTCTCTCTTTTTTACGTTTCTCTAGTTTTTCCCTGAGCGTATTACGTTTATTTTTTAAGGCTTTAATATCATCCCAGGCATCAGTCATATTTTTCAGGATTTTTTAATTATAAAAATCCTAAATTTTTTATATAAAAATTATTAAAATACAAAATGTAAACTAATAAAAATTAAGTTTCTGCAACAAGCTGAATTAAAGAGATGCCATATTAAATGTATGTATCACATTAAAGCTACCAGATGTTGTACAAATAAGTAAAATAAGAGAGAAGAGAGAGTAAAACATGTAAGAATAAATCTAAAATGAATAAAAGTATTTTTTTATATGTTATGAAAGCCCTTCATGCAAAATTCCAAACACAGTAAATATTATCTTCTGCTCTCCCATAGTGTTTTAAGTTACATGGATTTAAAGTTTCGGTATACAGTTTAATTTTTTTCATTTCATGTTTTATGTTTAGTAACAATATGTGTATCTTTTGAAAAGTCTTAAGGAAACCTCTAATTATATTTAATTAACCTGTTAAGATATTAAAGCCGATTTTATGACTTATTATGATTTTTTTCATAAAAGTTCAGATATCTTCAAAAAGTCAAACGGTATTTTCATTCATATCAAAACTTTTAGACAATATTTTAAGCTTTCATTTGATATCCATTTTGCTATTTTAACCAATTAAATGCTAACGATATGGGTTGAGAAAAATAAATAATTTAAACAATTTTGCATTTTGTATGATCAATAATTCTAAGATTAATACTTTTGCATTAATTTTTCCATTTCGTGGTTTTCGAAACCTGAGTGTCCGACATACCAACCGAACCTTATCGAATTTTTGTTTTAGGTACAAATGAGTTAATAAAATAAACCTTTTTCTTGAATGCATAAACTAAAAAAGTAACATTTGCAACACTCTTTTCATAAATAAAATCGAAAAAGTCCGTTAACTCTCTACCGGTAACTCCATATGTTTTTGACAATTCTACTATTTATAGTTATTATTGCTGTTGTTGTTGTTGCTATTTTCTTTAATAAAATAATTTTCTCCATGGATTTATTTGTATATCAAATAACAAATTAATTTTTACATTAAAAAAATCAAATTTTTTCATAATTTGTTTTTGTTATTTGACAATTGTTCGTTCCTACCAAATCTGTGTTTCAAAAAATGTTTGGTTGGAATATACGTGATTATGATATAAAAGTTGAATTAGCAAAATGTTCCAATGGCACTGTTTATATGGCCAAATATTTATCCAACGAACAACATGTAGCCTTAAAGAAATATCATTTGGAACGAGCCTCCAAAGAGGAGGCAGATAATATACGTGACGAAGTGCTGGCCATGAGACATTTTAGTCATCCAAATTTACATAAATTCTATACAACATTTGTAACAGAATTTGATTTATGCGTCGTAAGTCCTTTAATGTGTTTTGGTAGTTGCCGTGATACCATCAGAAATTGTTTTCCAACCGGTAAGTTGGAAATCATTAGTATATGTAACTTATCTAATATTTTTCCTTTTATAGGTTTCCCAGAAATTCTTATCGCCCTAGTTATGCGTGATGTGCTCTCAGGTCTAGAGTATTTACATCGTCGTGGTTACATCCATCGTTCCATTAGAGCCAGTCACATACTGCTTAATCAAACGAAAGCTGTTTTAACAGGTTTTAGAGATTGTACTAGTTTTATGTCTCATGGTGGCCGTGTCACTGCCCTTCACCAATTACCTCCTCATAGTATACGTAGTTTAAATTGGTTAGCTCCAGAGGTTTTAGAACAAAATCTCATTGGTTATACAGAAAAGTCGGATATTTATTCGATTGGCATAACATGTTGTGAATTGGCAAATGGTGTTGAACCGTTTGCTGATTCGCAACCAACGTTCATGTTTACGGAAAAGATAAGGGGTAATGTACCAACGTTATTGGATCGTTCTACTTGCCCGGCAGTGGATGAAATGATAGGTAAGTTTTGTAAAAGATGTAGTTTATTTTTAAAGAATAACTACTGAAAGATTTTCATAGACATTGTATGCGTGGTTGGGACACTAATATTGTTAGAACTTACTAATTCTAATGGAAGAATACTATAGTAATCGTTATTATCTCCTAACAAATGAACTATAATCTCCAGACTTCATTCTAATCTTAGAATTTTAAATTTTTACATTATACATCTTTTAATAAAGAGGCCTTGGAGTGGACACTGTTTTCCTTATGTTTGCATAAAACTTATTATTAATGCTGTTGTTGAAACAGATGGAATAAAATACAAAATTGTAAGTTATGTAGGTTCGTGTTTTGGGTTAACTCCTGGACTGGAAATTGAGCAACCCCTATTAGGTGAATTCAAAGGTATTCTAGACAAATAGTGTAGCATTAGCCTGGCTTAAACAAATTATGATTTGGGATGACACGCACAATATGATACGGATCGTTGAAATAGAGTTTATTGCTTCTTCCCGGTCTCTTGTAGACGGCAGTAGATTTTATTCACAATCTGTTATGGACTTCTAAGTAAGATATGATGGATATTGATGAGTTAACTTGAAATTGCAGAGACGCCTCAAATACCTTACATATACGAATATTGGTCGCAGAAAACTACGTATACTCTGTTCATATATTTGATTAACTATTCAGAAATTCCTTGGGGAAGATCTCAGTTCCATGATATTTCTAATGGTCTGGTGTTCCTAGCTACATGTAGATGGTATAGCAAATGTGGACATCTCAACACAGCCACTTATGGTTTTTAAGGATTAATTTTTAAAATTTCTCTACTGCAGGACACTGCGAATGAGTCCACAGGGAACTAATAAAGAATATTTAGTCGAATTGCGTTGTTGTTGAGATAAGTCCAAGGGCGTAGGCACAGAACTGCAAATGTGAGTTGTGTGTGCAGTTGGAAATGGAGTGGAGGCTAGTGCTGTGTGATTATGTATGCAAGAGTCTGCATGGAACTGCAATTTATTTGGGAGTTACCACAACTATTGCACTGAAATGATTTGTTTTTGTGAGACGAGTTATTGCAGACAGAAGAATGGACTGAGGTGGTATTTCGTGTGATACGATTATGGCACCCTTGGCAAATCCGGATATCTGTACCTGGATTTTGTTCAATGCCGACTGTAATTAATAGTAATTTTTAGCAAAAGGACCGGCAAATTTTGTTCACATGAGTAAACAACTTCCAGTTAATACAGTTGTTTCTGAGTTGATAATCTTTGGCCGGGTCGTTCCGGAACGGAGATCCAATTGTCTTGGGAACGTGTCCACGCTGTGAAGCGTGTAGCAGTTATTAGATCAGTTCGATTGATGCAGCATTCGTTTGACTTAATGTTAATCGGGCCTTTCCAGAACAAAAGGACAATTTGAGACTGACAATTGATGTTCGGTCTCGAAAATCTACAAATGTCTGACAGCCATTCAAACAGTTCAAAATCCATGTTTTCATGTTGTTCGGCAATGAGGACTGCAGTATGTGCTGCAAGTGAAATTTATGGTTGACTGTATAAAAGACTATTGATAGGTCAAGTCCCACAAGGATTGTCAGTTCACATGGCCTCTGCTGATTTTATCTTTCCATTTCACAGTTCTCCACGCTGCTGGAAGAGTTTTCGCTGCAGGTGATAAGTTTGTGTGATTATACCTCATTCGATTATAAATTTTCTAGAATATTGAAATTTTTATTGTTCAATCTAGGCTTAGTAGATGGTTTCGAATATCCTACCGAATTTATAGCCTTTTGATTCAAGTTCCTAGTTTGTGTCATGGATATACAAGGCTGACAAAATGTATATAAAGTCATTCACGTAACTGATAATATTCTCAAAAAGAACTGCTAATATTTAGTTAAATGACATTGAAGTGATTTTTTAACACTAAATTTATTTCCAAATAAATCACATGAAGTGAAATCGTTACATAGAGAACAAACTCAGACACAACAAAACTCTTTTTCTATCGTTGAACAAGTAAATTTTTCTAACACCTGATTTATGATTTTTTTTCAAACAGTTGACATTCTAGTTGATTTTTCTATGATTTGTATACATATAATCCTGCTTTAAAATTATCTAGCTCATGTGAACAAACTTAAAAAACAACTTTTATTCAAAAATGTCCATTTTTAAAAATACTGAATTATAAACATTTTTCTAATTGAATTTCATGTGTTTTTTTTCATAGAAATCATTGCCACTGCAAATAAAACTGATTCAACAATTGCTGCCGAAACACAACAGATTTATTTACAACGTATGTTTTCTGATGAATTTCATCAATTTACTGAAATTTGTATGGAAAAGAAACCGAGTAACAGATGGTCTGCATTAAAATTATTATCACATTCATATTTTAAACAATGTCGCCATAATAGTATTTTAGATATAACACAACGTTTTGGTATGCAAATCTCTGATTATGAACAATTAAGAGGTGAGTTTTGAAATTTGGGATAAGAAGTGACATTGAAAAATTCTTAACATATGAAATCTCTAAACTTTTAAATTTTTATTTGATTGAAATTATTATTACAATTTATATCAAACACTAGTGATGAAATTTTGAATCTTTTTTGGAATCCCTTCCATTAACGTTTTTATAATGCTTTCTGTTATCTTGCTAGAACAGGGAGTTTGGAGGATTTACCCTTAATTTTACAAATACCACAACATAATACTCTTATGCCTCTCACGATCTTGTTAACCATAGTAAATGGACTAAGGTGGTATTTCGTGTGATACGATTATGGCGCCCTTGACAAATCCTGATATCTGGACCTGGATTTTGTTCAATGCCGACAGTAATTAATAGTAATTTTGATCAAAAGGATCGGCAAATTTTGTTCACATGGGGAAACAACTTCCAGTGACAGGATACCAAGTCAGGCCAAATATGAAAACTCTTTAATATATACTTAAGCTTTTTGGAAAACATTCTTTGTTGCAAATTTCGGTATTTGTAGAGCTCGTTCTATGGTATTCTTGTCATATCAATAATTTTTTGGGAAATTTTAATTCCGTTGAGGTTCTACTCTTTTCCTCAATAAATCCTCATCAACAACATAAAAATTGTTTATCAGAAAGTTGCGACAAATCTACCAGAACATACGTTTCGTATGTTTAGAAAACTTGACTCCAATTTCCGTGCTCTGTTTTTGGCCTCTAAATTTTTATCTAACTTCCTGTCAGCCACTTTTTGACCTTTAAATGTTCCTTAACCTTAATCAGGTTTTCTACGACTTTTCCGTTAGTACTTAATAACATTGGAAACAGTTTGACGGCAGTCCTTTGAATGCTTGGCCAATTTTTTATAGGACTGAAAGTTAGTTTTGTTGAAAATATTTAAAAATTTTAGCATGCATTTTTTTGGTCAAATTATTGTATCTCTGTTCCGCAACAATATGACTCATATTGTTCTTGGTCAAAGATTGTGAAAGCTCTATCAATAGGAAGTTTTTTTAACAACAAAGAACAACCTGATATATCCGAAATATTACAAAAACAACAAAGGTAACTCGTTCCGGAACAACTCGAGTCACAATCGGCCAAAGATTGGCAACTTAGCGACAGTTGATCGGACAGAAATTCTTTGCCAAAGCAAAATGTATCGGAAACAGCCGAACTGTTACAACAAAGAAAACTTGATCATAAAAAGAATACAATAATTCTTGCGTTTAAAGTTTTAATAGAAAATGTGTGTTAAGAATTTTTTCAATCTCACTCCATGTTGGAATATTTTTTAATCTTTTAATTTTTTTTTATTTTAGATGAAAGTCTACAAATGAATAACGAATTAAACGAATTAAATTTAAATGATAAAACAGAAATTCAATGGGAGTTTTAAACAAACAAACGATTTGGTTAAACCAATTAAATCGTTAACGTTAAGAAACTTAAATAATTTATTTATAAAAAAAGGCTTTTCCTATCAAGCAATTATTTCCTCTTTTTTTCTTTTCTTGAAAGTAAAAGCAAATATTTGTTTTTATCTTTTGTTATTATTATTATTTTGTTTTTTTTTCGATAATTATAAAAAAATTAGTAAAACATGTATTTTAATGTATGTGTTGTTGTGTATATTTTTTAAATATATAAATTATAATTTTTTAAAAAACAAATGCGAAAAGCAAAAACAATTAATTAATAAATATCAGAGTTTTAGGAAACAAAAAGAAAAAAAACGAAATAAATTTGTTTTAAATAATTTTTAATTAAATTTTCCTTTTGTTTTAAATGCAAATAAAAGACAAAAAATAAATTAATTGACAAAGAAAAAAATACTTTAATTTAAATACTTTAATGTGTAGAATGTTTAAACAAAAAAGGATGTAAAAATGTATTGAATTCAATTTAAGTTTACAAGCCGAATTTTAAGAATTTTTGTTTTTTTCCTTTATTTTTTTAATGATAAAATGTAAAAAAATTCAAGATTAATATTTTTGGCTTCTACGTTTTTTGTTTTTATAATCAGCTGTCTATTATTATTGATTTTTTTAATTTTTTTTTTTTTAATTTTAAACTTAAAATCATTAAATTCAACCATTCATAACCATGCGTACAAATTCTTCATAATTAACATTTCCTTGTGAGTCCTCTTGATTGGCCAACAATTGTTCAACTTCTTCATCCATTAACTTTTCACCCAACGTAGTTAATAAATGTCTTAATTCAGCTGAGGATATGAAACCGCTGGCATCTTTATCGAAGTGACGTAAACCTTCAATAAAATCATCGGCAGTATCACCAGATCTTGCCTTTGAAATGGCCTGATAAATTGGTAAGAATACTTCGAAAGAGATACGTTCATCTGGTTTCAATTGATGTGTACATTTTTTAACATCTGATTCGGTGGGATTTTGTCCCAAGGCACGCAAACATTCACCAACTTGACTGACATGGATTTTGCCATCGCCACGATTGTCGAATAAATTGAAAGCTTCTTGGAATTCTGTAAGAGAGGGAGAGAGGCAAAAATGAAGTTTTAATATTTTGGAAAATCGTAAATAAGTAAAACTTTATTTAAAAGTTTGTTCACATTTTGTTTTAGTCAGAGCAGAAAAAAGTTTTTAAACAAGTAAGAATGTTAAAGCCGGTCCAACCCAACTACATCATAATCTACTCCATATTCCTAATTATAAATGGTAGCTACAAACAATTTATAATCGTATAATTCATATAAACATCGTATAATTAGTTTTTCTGTTCCATAAAGTACATAATTATAACACTATAATATTTGTAAAAAAAATTATGTGTTTTTTTAAAAAATGTCTGCGTGTTTAAAAAGATTTACTAGGTGGGGAGGTATACGGGGGTAAGAGATTTAGTCCCTTCAAAATTGGTGGTATAATATATCATTCGTAATATAATTTGGCATTTTGTTTAAAAATATGATGAGACTTATTTGTACTAAATTTCGTTATAATCTTTTCATATTTAGGACGCTTACAAGCATATATATCTTTTCGGGTGTTTATTTATGTATTACTGAAAAGGATTTTTTTTAGGAAATTTACTTTAGTAGAAGCTTTTAGAAAATTTCCTAAAATTTCTAAAAGGAAATTTTTAAAAAATTTCATCCAAAAAGAAAGTTTTTAGAAAATTTTATCCAAAAAGGATATTTTTAAAAATTTTCCCCTAAAAATGGAAACTTTAGAAATTTTCCTCCAAAATTTATTTATTTTTTTTTCAAAAATTTGTTCTAAAAGGAGTTTTTTTTAATAATTTTTATTAGCATTTCCTCTAAAAGGAGATGAAATTTATAAAGTTTAAGGTATTAAACGATTGTGTTGATGTTTATATACTGTTTAAACAAGAATCAATTTCTTAGTCGATTCAACGATGTCCGCCCGGAGAATGGGTTTTTTGACTCACAAATATATTTCAAATAAATATGGCACAAAAATTTTTTATAGTATTTCGAAGCCACATGTTGAATTTCAGAAAGATCGGTCCACAAATGATCGTAGCTCCCATACAGACCCTCTAAAGAAAATCACATTAATGTGCATAAATCTTAAAAATGTGTTAGTCCTTCTCTTACGTCTCAATCAGGTTTTAGATGTGACTATAGCACTTGTACTCTTTTAATTAATTTGACTCATTCTATATGGTAATTTGTTGATGAAGTTAAAAATATAGTTCATCTTGAGTGTTATGCATTCCAAAACTTTTATTAAAATGTTAAATAATTTTAGATTTTCATTAATTGCATGTATGCTTTTGGCATTATATTTATATAAAAAACGAGTCAAATGGTAATATTAATTATACAATTCTTCCTATATACTAGTGATGTCCCCCAAGTATCTATTATTGGTCTGTATCTGGTTTTTCTATCTTGAGGAAAAAAACTTTCAATTGATACAGCTGTCATTGGGTTGACAATCTTTGGTCGAGTCTGACTCGGGTCGTTCCGGAACAGAGTTCCAATTGTCGCGGTAATGATTATTGGTCCGTTGTTGTTTATGCTGTAGTTAATTATCCTTTTTTCAGACAGAAATATTTCAGAATGTCATGTATATCACAATTCAATGATGCCTTGGAAGCCAAGTGTTGCAGTGCCCTGGTTTTGGTGTTATCTTAAGACTAAAATATTGAGGTTTGGCAGTATTGATTTCGTACAATGGTATTAATCATGTAGTTGTATTGTTTATAATCGATTAAATCTCTAATAACGTTTTTGTTTAGAAAAATCTAAGTCCTCTTGACATACGTTTCCCATTTTTAGTTAGAATACATTTGGCTCATGCCCTTTTAATGTCACATATTTTTTTGTATTGCTTAGAAGTATTTTCTGGTAAGAATGATCAGGAATTGTTAAGGATTAATGGATTTGTTTATGGGAAGGATTTGTTATAAAAAAATCAAAACAGTTCGAAACAGTTTTTCTCAATATTTTAGATTTCAGAAAATTATTTATAAATTGATTATTAATGACTGTCTGTGTTAAATTAAATATAATTTAATTAAATTAAAATCTAAATCCAAAATTAAACCATTTAACTAATTTATCACTTATTTACAAAACAAAGTCACTTTCTATCGTATACAAACACACACATACACATACATACACACTTCCTTGAACTACTAACCTTCAACCGTAGAAAAAGTATATTTCGATGAAGGGTCATAAAGGTACATGATTTTTGATTCACTTTTTTTTAAATGTTCCTCAAACAAAAACAAAAAAACAATGATTTATTTTTCTTTAAATCCGCAAAAAAATTAAAATTGATTTATTTAAGTCGTTAGTTAAAAATCGTATGACAGATAGAGGAGAACAAATAAAATCACACAATTTATCGTGTTAATAATTCAATAACAACTAAAATTTATTTGTGTTGCATGCCATTGCAATAGGCCACAATTGTGGCAAGTTTATTTAGTCTATTATTGGTTTCAGTCGGTTTTACCCCCGTTAGTGGTTAAGACGTCTCTATCACGGTTTCAAAAATGTCGTTTACTATTATTGTTTGATATTGTTGTTGGTCGTATTGGTTATACCAAATTTGTTGAAAATAAATATAAATATATATAGTTAACATCGTTATTGTTGTTGTTATTTTTTTAACATTTAAACGCCTTTAACAATGATGATAATGAGAGAAGAAAAAAATAGTTTTTATTGACGTATTTGTTTAAAATAAAAAAAAACAAGTAAGAATGCATATATTCGGCTATGCCGAATCTTCAATACCCTCCATCACAAATGTGTGTGAAGTAAATACATTATATTTCGTACATACACACTCACATAGAAGTATATAAGATATGAAAGTTTTTCTTTAAGATAACACGCAACATAAATTAGTTATATTTTTGACTATAACTTTTTTTCTACTGAACCGATTTTGTTAATTTTTGGAATGCTTATGAAGTACATATAATTTTATATTATGACAAAATCTTATTCTAATTTGTCGTTTTCTAATTAACAGTTTTAAGAAAGTTCTATGCTTAAACTTAGAGGTTGCCTTAGATATCAGTCTATATCTTTTGATAAACTGAACCGATTTGGCTGATCTTAAATAGGAAACTTCTCAGGTCTATATCAAATTATTTGACCAAATTTTATTGAGTTCTATCAATTATTGTAGATGTGAGCGTGCCAAAAACAGGCTGACTAACGGACATCACTAAATCGACTCAAATTTAGATGTGATACAAGAATATGTATACATTATGGGGTCTCAGATGATTCCTTCTAAGCGTTACACACGGAATGACAAAGTTAATATACCCTTCTTTACCACTTGTGGTGGTGGAGGGTATAAAAATAACAAAAGGCGTAGTTTTCAAAAGGGACCAAGTGATTTGAAAAAATGAAATAAAACATAAATTAAAAAAATATATTTTATAAAAATTTAAAAAATATATAAAATTCAGAATTAATTTTTCATCCTCTTTTAAAAATAAAAAATTCTAAAAATTATTTTTCTAAAATTTGAAACTTTTAAAAATTTTTATTTTATTTTTTAAAATTATTTTTGCTGTTGTTGTTTATTATCAAATGCTCATTTTTGGAGATTCTCTCTTAGTGAGATATAAAAACTGGGTTGATAATATTCTATTTATGGTAAAAAAATATATAAAAATTTATTAACGTTTTAACATTATTTTTCCATCATTGAAAATTGTTGTATTGGAAAAAAAATGTTATTTTTATTATGGCAAACACGTTTTATTGCATTCACTATTCACTGCAAATAAGTGACATAATTAATAAAAATTTATAACAACAAATATCTCATTCACATTTAATTTACAGAATATATATTTTGTGTACGCTACATTCATTATTCATTTTGTCAGACGTTTGCATAGAAAAATCAAGTGAAATTTTATTTAAACTAAAATTAAGATTATAAAAATAATTGTAAATTTATTTGAAAACATGTAAGAATGTTAAAGTTGGTCAAGTTCGACTATGTAATACCCTACAACATGATGCAAGCATGAAAAATTACGGCAGTACAATCATAGATTTTGGTTTTATTTTTTGAGGTTTATATAGATTCGAGAGTTCGGATTGAGGAGTGAGATCGAAGAATTCTTAACACACATATCTATCTATATAAAATAGGATGTGTGTATATATCTATTTATGAAACGTATAGAGTCCAAAACGGCTGAGCCAGTTTTGATGAAATGTTAACAGAATGACCCAATATATCCGAAAGTGACAAAGGCTATAAAAAGTTCGAATAGAACCGGGGGGAGTAGTACCCCCATACAGGGCAAATATTGATCATCGAATATCTAAAAAAAACTATAACAGTGAGAGTGCTCAAATTTGGTACCAATGACATCTTCAAAAGAACTGTTTCAATGGACAAAACGTATAATGGATAGGACCAGAGGAGGGGTATCTCATTCACAAAGGTAATATTGATTATCAAAAGAACTATAACAGCGACAGCTCTTAAAATTGGTCCCAACTACCTCCTTAAGGAACTGTTTTAATTGACAAAAAGTTGGACAGATATGGCCAGGGGGATGGATGTCCACCTTACAAAAGAAATATTGATTTTAGAATATCTAAGGAACTGTAACAGCGAAAGTTCTAAAATTTGATCCCAACTACCTCCTTAAAGAACTGTCTTACTGGACAAAAAGGTTGAGCAGATACAAAGCAAATATTGATTATCAAACATCTTAAGAGCTATAACAGGGAAAGTCTTAAAATTTTGCAATTATGCTACTGTGAGACACCATCAGAAAAAAATATAAGGCAGTTTGAGGGATTTGCCTCCCATGATACAAATACAACATTTTTCTTCTTGTAATACTTAAAGGCTCGTTTGTCATAGTGACAAGATGACAAGTCAGACAGATAGAAGAACATTTCATGATTTAAATTTTGTATATATAAACCCGGTTTTAACAAATGGCAGCATATTGAAGTTGCGAAAATTCTTAATCTATAATGCAGCAAGAATATTGTTTTTTAAAAAAGTTAAGCGTCAAGGATATTTTTGTATATTTTTGGCAAAAAAATATAGTTTAGATGGTCCTGACTTACACTCATGTTACTGCCACGATTTGAAATCAAACGATGTTCGGATGTCAGAACCTAATTTCTGCGGTGGTAGTGCTTTGGTTTGCATATCCAGCAAGATAATGCTGCAGTATTTGCTTCAAAGCAGTCAAAAATATGGTTTAACGAACACAGCATACCTCTGCTTTAGTGGTCAGCTTACATTCTGGACTTAAATAAATGGAGAACTTGACCCCTAAAATTTATTCAAATAATGGCCAAAACAAAAGCATAATGCCTTTTGCAGTGCTGAAACTAAAAATTTAGAAAATGAGGAAAGAAATCGATCCTGATTTTCCTTAAAATTAGTAGAATCAATGTTGGACAGTATTTTTGAGGTTATACACAACAAAGGATCATCCACCCATTATTAATAATGCTATTGTGACTGATATACTAAAGACTGATAAACTAATGTAGGTAAATAATACTCCTTTTATCAGCAATTATAAATAATTCAGTTAAACTAAAAAGATTTTGTATATTTTCCATAACCTTCTTCTTTCTTTCTTTTATGACTTTAATCTCTTTTCTATAAACAAATTATCAAGAGTTTTTTTTATTGATAATACAAATATATATATTTATAGATTACAATATTAATCAGGAAATTTGGAATAAAAGTATGCTGATAAGAATATCTATAGAAAAAGAAAGATAAAACCAAAATAAAAATCGGTTTAATATGAATATTTAAACAAAATTGCATAATATTTTAAAGAAAATATTAAACGGGAAAATTATTTTTAAAACTGTTTAAAATCCATCTTTTCTTTGTTTCAATAAAACTTGTCGTCACCTTGTCAACAACAAAAACTCAAAATGTAGGAAAAAGATCTCAAAGTAGATGAGCGATAAAATTAAAAAAATAAAGCTGTTTATTGTTAATGTTGTTGTTGCTGTTTAGTAAACATTACCATTTAAGGTAAACAACAGCAAATGATGAAAAAATATATTCCAAAATGTTTTTTATGCATTCAATTCAAATCGTTCGTTCATTTGTTAGGTGAGCTTTTTTACAGAAAATGAGAAAAAATAATGGAAAAAAAATAAAAGTTTTCATTTTTTGTTTTAATTTTCTTAGAAGAGGAAAATGCTATAAATTAAATTGTTAAAGGAAAATTATTTAACATTTGTTGGATAAAGTTGAAACTAAAAGCAACAATAGTAAACATTCGATTCCACGACAATTGGATCTCCGTTCCGGAACGATCCGAGTTACACTCAGCCAAAGATTGTGAACCCAGTGGGAGCTGTATCAAACGAATGTTTTTCCTCCAGAAAGAACTATCGGGTACAGCCGAACTGTTACAATATGGTAAACATTTGGTTGTTTTTAAAACAATTTAGGAATTCAGGGTTATGTTAAGGAGTATCAATACAAAGGTATTATATCGCTTAAAAGTATGACAAAATTTCATTCTGACAATTTTCGAAAGTTCTTTGCTAGAATTTAGGGATTTCCTTAGATATCGGTCTATATCTTTAATAAATATAAATAAATCAAATGAACTGATTTTGCTGGCTTTAAATAACAAACTTTTCGGCGAAATTTCTGTTAATTGTAGATGTGAGCGTGCCAACAACAAACACAGCCAAATCGACCAAGATTTTGATTTGATGCAAGAATATATATACATTATGGGATCTCAGATTATTCCTTCTTAGCGTTACGTTCGTAATGACAAAACAGGGTGAAAAGGGTATATTTACCTTTTCACCCTGTTTTGTTGGAGGGTATAAAAAATGGAGGGTTTAATGGTCGGTTAAGACTACAGTATGTAACACAATGACTCAGGTGATAAAAATTATTAACGTTCCATTCCCAGAGGACATTTGAAGGGGTAGGGGGGTTCCTTAAGTATTAACCGATTAATCATCTCTACAGAATTTCATATATATATTTATTTATTCACAACATTACAAAACAGATAGCAAGCCAGACAGATGGTTAATGATTTATCAACTCAAAAAGTAAAATATAAGTTGAATGGTATATTTATACTTAAGAAAATAACAATATTTTACTGTCTATTGATCTATTGGGGTAATTAACGTTTCAATAGATTAATGGAATTTTACGAATTTTGGCTTATTAATAGTAAATTTTTTTGTGGAGAAGAAAGTTGTAATCCAAAATTCCTAGCACTTAAATAGTGCTCCTCTTAGGTATAGGGTATTCAAGATTCGGCAAAACTAATCCCATAAACTTATTCGAAACTAAAACAAACAAAAAATCCTTATCTTTTAGTGAGAAATAAAATAATAAATGCAAAAAATCATGATGACTAACTCCTACAGTTGATATAAAGAAATAAAATGTTTAATGCCCCCCAAAATTTTAAGTACTACAAAAACAAGATGAGTTGGCAGACAATTTTTATATAAAAACATTAACAAACAACAGATTTTACTTGATATGCAAAACTTTAATCTAAAACGCTTACTGTTTCTTCTTTCCTCAGTCGTAAATATTTACACAATTTCTTGAAGTTATGACTCATTTCCATAATTTCTGGCACACAAATTTTATCCATGAACAAAGTATTGAAACACACAAATAAAATGCACACAAACTTGTTCACGGCAACTCCCAAATAGTTAAGAACAGAGACTTCATTACAACAAATTAAAAACTAATAAAACAAAAAAACACTTACCAGCTAATTGATCTTCAGAATAGTTGGCCTAGATTAATTAATAAATTTTAATTAATATTAATTTATTTTAATTGTTTTGTGTTTAACTTACCATTTTAATTAATTGTTGTTTTATATTTAAATAAAAGTGAATTTGTGTGTAAAATATTAAAATTAAGTCCCACCACTCTTGCAAAAAAAACACTTTTGGAATGTGTCACACAAAGTAAATTTTCTATAATTTCTTTTTTTCTTCTCTTCTTCTACTTTATCTTCATAAATTGCCTTTTTTGTTGTTTATTAAAAAAATCTACATACAGAGTTGCATTTTGAAGTAATGATTAAAGGTGTTGCCA
This sequence comes from Cochliomyia hominivorax, assembly GCA_004302925.2. Lineage (NCBI taxonomy): Eukaryota > Metazoa > Arthropoda > Insecta > Diptera > Calliphoridae > Cochliomyia > Cochliomyia hominivorax. The sequence continues at coordinate 78,957,132 of PYHX02000494.1, read as the reverse complement.
TATCAAAGATTTGTTTGTGTTTGTAAATCAAAAAACCGTTATTTTTACTTAAGATGGATCATATCAAGGCGAAAATATTATAAGGTTAAGGGAACATTTTTATAAAAAAACAAAAAAGTTTATTTTTCGATTATTTGAGAAAATAAAAAATAACATACGTAAAAAACACAAAACAAACATAAAACATGTGAAAATATATAGAGAATTAGCTAATTTTTATTTGAAATGTAATAACTAGCATAATTTTATTTAATTTTTTAAAGAATTTTTGAAAATTCAAAAGTAAAAAAATTAATAAATAAACAAACTTAGAACTCTTTAATTATTTTAAACGTCTAAACCTAAAACCAGGGGATTTGTTACAAAGTTTCCTTAGAAAAAATGGTAAAATGGGTAAACGTGAGTAAACTAAAAAGTTTTTTTTCATTACCCCTCTCGAGAGCATATGGATTCCGCAAAGCATGTCCATCTTATACGGTTTTTGTTTTCGCATCTCGCAAATTGCGTTGTCCTAGATGTTATAATATCAAACGTCTCCAGGCGATTCTTTGAAGTCCACTGTTTCTTAAATCTTGAATATTCCGCTTATGCGCTATTCTGGTTATACTTCAAGATAGAATAATAGAATTACAGACGTATATTCTACTTTTATTTGTAATATTTTGGTTTCCTTGTTAGTAATATTAAAAATATCTATGTTATTGATATTATACATATAATTCTTAATTTTTGGGTTTTTTCTTAAAAAACAAAATATTATAGAAATAAAAATTTAGTTTTCACTAAAAGTTTGAATATTTTTTAAAATATATTTTTCACTAAAAAGTTACTTTTTCATATATATAAAAATTAGATATAAAAATAGAAAGATAAAAAAATTTCCATAAATAGATAAAATTTTCGTTAAAATTTTTTTCCAAAATTCACAAAAATTTTGAATCTTACAAAATGTTTAATCAAATTGAATTTTTAATAGATTATTAAAATTATTTATTTTTGTATTTACATCATTGATAGCTTGAACTGTTGTCTAAAAATTTTGATATAATTGAGAGTACCGTAATATTGATGTTTCATCGAGATATCGGAATTTTTGTGAAAGAAGTTATAGTGAAAAATCATAACAAAGACTATTATCACTTCATGGATTAATAGTAATAAAAACTTTTTTGTGAATAAGTATTTTTAAAACCTTTTAAACGATATCAATATTGTTAAAAAAATTTTTAATGAAACATAGAAAATGAATCTGTTTATCACTAAATTCAGATCTCTATATCTCGAAAACTAACAAGGAGGGGACGGAAATTTTATTTTCTTTTTATTTTTTGTATGAAGGGCTTCTAAAATATTATAAAATATTATAAATTTCGATGGGACTTATAATTTAATAATCATTTTTGTATTTCTTTAATTTCGGTACTAAGTTGATTTAAGGTTTAATATGGATACCAAATGAAAGCTTAAAGTATTTCTTATATATTTTGTAAAAAAGTCATAGTAATAAGTTTAAGTTTAAAAAATAAATCGAAATTTCTAGTTTAATTTGTTAAATCTGCTTTTTGTCAAGTGTAATCTCTGGTTTAATGTCTGGCAACATTAGAGAGTTTCCCAATTCTTATACTCAAATAATAATTGAAAAAATAGAGTTAAAAAAACAAAATACACTTTATTGTGTGTGTGTGTGTTTTGATTTGACATAAAAACACCACACTACACCAACAAAAACAACAAAGAAGAAATAATTGTTTTTATTTTGATGTTTTTTCTTGTTTTGTTTTTGTTTTGGGGTATTAAAATAAATTGTTTTTGTTGTACATCGAAACAGTTTTATACAAGTGCAGTTAAAGTATGGTTGAGATATAAAAATAACGCGTAGATTTGTAAACAAAAATTAAAAAAAGTGATTTAAGCAAGAAAAGAAGGAAAAATAAACAATTTAAATTAATAAAATTATAAAAAAGAAACGAAAAAAGTGTGCAAATAAAGAAAAGAAATATTTTGTGGGAATACGAAAAATAAAAAAAAAAAACAAATAATACGCGAAAAAAAATTGCAGCAAAACTTTAACTACGCATTTATAAAAAAATATTAAATAAAGTGTGGCGAACGGTCGGTCATCGTTAAAAGCATAAAAAAATTATTCAATAAAAAAGATAATAAATTAAAGCAGAGCAACAGTTCAATGAATTGTTATTTAAAATAAAAAAAGGAATAAGTGAGATTTTTCTAATAGAAAAAAAAGGAAAAATTACAAAATAAAAGAAAAATATCGAAAATAGAGTGCAAATAGCAATTTGTGGGTAGAAAAAATAAATAAAACAAAAAATAAATAAAAAAGTTTAAAAACAAAAATAAATTTTTAACAAAATCATTTAATTCATGTTGGCTGTCATTGATTATTCCTATTTTCCTTTTTTTGATTTATTATAATATATAATTTTTTTCTAATTTAGAGTTTTATTTGTTGTTATTTTTGTTTTAATCGAAAAGCCAAAATTATAAAAGCAAACAAAAAAATCTATAATTTTAATTTGTTTTTGTTTTAAATGTCATGTAAATTTTTAAATTGAATAAAAAACCATGAATTCTCTTGGAAAAACCATTTCACATCAAAATCAACGTAACGATGTAAGTTTTCTTTTATGATTTTTTTCCTCTTTTTCTCATATTCTTTTCATTTCATTATTATTATTATTATTACAGCCATTTTCCAATTATTATTATTATTTTTCATTTTATCGTGTTATTTCTTATTTATCATTTATTCTGTTATCTATTGTCATCTGTCCTCCACAAAAAAATGCAATAACAAAGAGAGGCTGAAAAACTGTATAACAATTTTATCTAGATACATTTTTTTATAGTTCCATTAATCCTTTTCTTTTCATTTATAGTTGTTTTTTGTTTTCGTTATCATTCCTTTCATTTCCTTCTTCGATTTTCATTCATTCATATATTTTTTCGATTTTTGCAAATTTTTCCTTTAAGTATTTTTTTCATGATTCGAATTTGATTTGTTTTTGTTTTCATTTTGTTTTAAGAGAGTTGCCATATTGTTTAAAATTATATATTAACAATGTAGGAAATCATAAGAGGTCAAAATGAGGTCTTTATGTAAAAATATGAAAATATGAAATAAAAATTGAACTACACTCGTGGAATTGTAGCGTCGTCCTTTATTAAAGGATCGTCCTAGGTTATTGAAGCTTTGAAAGCTTTATTTCTTTGTTTAATATATTAAAAAGTAATATTTTTTACTATTTATATAAAAAATATTCAATGTACCTTGTGAAATTAAAATGCCAAACGATTTCACTATTTTTTTTTAACTTAAATAAGAGTGACTGAAAAAATTTTAACTTAATTGAAATTATCTAATTTGAAAGTGGTGGGAGTTACACCTTTACTTTTGTCTTTGTTCCAAAAATTATATTGTGGTCCTTATGAACAGTATTTGAGTAAAATTTATAATTGAAAACGAACTTCATATTTTTCAATACTAAAAAGTGTCTCCTAAAAATCTCAATTTGTAAAAAATTCTATAATTTGGAAACGATTGGGTTTAGAGCTTTGATCTTTTATACTCTATATATGTTATTTAATTGTCATTTTATAAATAATATTAAAAAATATTAAGCAAACCTCGTTAGTTTTATTATTGCTTACAAACTTTCTCTTTCTTAAAAACAAAAAAAAATGCGACCAAAAAAATATTAATTTAGAAAAAATTCAATAATTTCAAAAAGGTTGGTGTTAGAGATTTGACTTTTCCTTTATGGCTTTTATGTAAAAATTATGCAAAATTACTGAACTTTTCTCGTATGTTTTACGACTGTACACAAATTTATGTTTTCTTCAATTCTTTAAAGTGTGCGAAAAAAATCTTAATCTAGAAATAATTCTATAATTTGAGAACGATTAAATTTAAAGCTTTAATTTTTTATTATTATAAAAATTATTGAATTTTTCTCGTAAGATTTATAATTGCAAAAAGACCTATTTATTCTTAAATTTTCAAAGGCCGAAAAAATAAATTTCGAAACAGTTAAATTTAGAGCTTTAATTTTATTTTATTTTATTTTATTTTATAAAAATATAAAAAAAATTAAAACAACCCTCGTAAATTTTTTTTATTACCAAAAATTTATAAAAACTGTTAAGTACTATTAAGTGCGAATAAAATCTTCTACTTAGAAAAAATTCAATATTTTGAAAACTGGCGATTTTATCTATTTCTTATATTGCAATTCTTACATAAAAAATATTAAAAAATTTTTAAACGACACTCGTAACATTTAAAAGACATTTTGTAAATTCCAAAAATTACAAACAAAAAATTTCATACACCACTTTAAATGTAGCTGCAGCTCCCATAGACACGTCTTTCAGAAATGGGATTTAAAGCTCATAAAATAAATATTTATTGATATTTCAGTTAAATTATATTTTTATTAATCCAAATTCAATTACAAGAAAATAGGTCCACATTTGACAGTAACTCCCACTTTTGAAACTCACTTATTATCCTACAAATTATCCATACCACGTTTATCAGTAGTCGGTACATAATTTCCTACAGCCTTCATATATAAAAAGTTGCCAGATATTTTTTTGATTTTCAAAAAAAATTTAATTTTTTGACTGGTTATAAGTTACGATTAATCGACTAAAATAATCGAAATCAAAATAGTTGAACGAAAAATCCTTAATCGATTATTTATTTTGTTTTCCATTCACTAATTGACACAAATCATAGTTGTGCTATAGATTCCCCAAAAACGACATTAAGAACTTCTCTACCAAATTGTATTATTTTAATTAAAAAAAAAATAGATTGTCTGCCGACAGTCTACTTAATTATCTTTAAGATTCTTAGTTATTTTATTTCTTTTAATAAATTTAAACATTAATTATAAACAATTTACAAAATCTCTTTGTTTACTTATTTTATACTTCTGTAAAAAATAACTACAGTTTTCATTCAACAATAAAAGTTACTTACCATTCATACATTCATTCAACCATCCATGCATCCATCCATTATTCCTTCTTTTCATTCATTCAACTCTTCCCATCTTATCTAAGTAAACAAAAAAAAAACAACAATAAACAACACAAAAATGTTGAAATAACATTTAACAAGTTCACCACGACCACAATCTTTTGTTTGTTGTACGTTTCACGTACAAAATACATTTTTTTGTTTACGTTTGAATTTATGTGAATGTTAATGAAAGTGATTGAATTCACTTTTTTTCTTTCTTATTTTTATCATGAATATGATGACAGAGTGCGTTTACATTACATACATTTTGTGCGTGTATGAGTGTATGAAAAAAGTTAATGCTCTTTTGTTAAACGCAAAAGGATAAACAGGATATCCTTTTTCTAAACAAAGATGCAAAACATAAAAAAATGAAAAGGTTTTTGCTCTCGCTCTCTCTCCCTCTTTTTTTCTATATGGAGTTTAAAGTTCTTTGTTTTATTTTATGGTTAAGTTTTAATTTTTTTCTTTGGGAAAAGAAGAAAGAGTACTTTTTTTAGAAAGAACGAAAAATTATTTTAGTCTTTGTTTAGGAAATATTTTGGGTGTTTAATATTCAGATAAGAAGGTTCAATAAACTTTAAACTTTCCTTAAATAAATTAATTTGAAGTATTTTTAAATTTTAAAAATTTTCTTTTAGAGGAAATTTTTAGAAAAATGTCTTTTTAGAGGAAATTTTTAGAAAATGTCCTTTAAATGAAAATTTTTAGAAAAATTTCCTTTAAGAGGAAGTTTTCATGTTGAAATTCTTTTTAGAGGTAATTTTCAGAAAATAATTCCTTGTAGAGGAGTTAGAAAAAATTTCCTTTTTAGAGGAAAAAATTTCCTTTTTAGAGGAAATTTTTTAAAAAATTCCTTTTAGAGGAAGTTTTAAGAAAAATTTCCTTTTAGAAGAAATAAAATTCAGAATTCAGAATGAAATTCATTTTAGGGGCAATTTTTAGAAAAGAATTCCATGTAGAGGAATTAGAAAAAAATTTCCATTTAGAGGAAATTTTTAGAAAAAATCTCTTTCAAAGGAATTTTTTAGAAAAATTTCCTTTTAGAGGAAATTTTAAGAAAAATTTCCTTTTAAAGAAAATTTTTAGAAAATTTTCCATTTAGAGGAAATTTAAAAAAAAATCCTTTTAAAGGAAATTTTTAGAAAATTTTCCATTTAGAGGAAATTTTTAGAAAATTTTCCATTTAGAGGAAATTTTTAGAAAATTTTCCATTTAGAGGAAATTCTTAGAAAAATTTCCATTTAGAGGAAATTTTTATAAAAAATTTCCATTAAGAGGAAATTTTTAGAAAAAATTTCCATTAAGAGGAAATTTTTAGAAAAAAATCCTTTTAGAGGAAATTTTTAGAAAAATTTCCTTTAAGAGGAAGTTTTCATGATGAAATTCCTTTAAGAGGTAATTTTCGGAAAATAATTCCTTGCAGAGGAGTTAGAAAAAATTTCCTTTTAGAGGAAGTTTTTAGAAAAATTTCCTTTTAGAAGAAGTTTTTAGAAAAATTTCCTTTTAGAGGAAGTTTTTACAAAAATTTCCTTTTAGAAGAAATAAAATTCAGAATTCGCAATGAAATTCCTTTTAGAGGTAATTTTTAGAAAAGAATTCCATGTAGAAGAATTAGAAAAAATTTCCATTTAGAGGAAATTTTTAGAAAAATATCCTTTTGGAGGAAAGTTTTAGAAAAATTCTCTTTTAAAAGAAATTTTTAGAAAAATTCTCTATTAAAGGAAATTTTTTAGAAAATTTTCCTTTTTAAGGAAATTTTTCAGAAAATTTTCCTTTTTAAGGAAATTTTAAGAAAAATTTACTTTTAGAAGCAATTTTTAGAAAAATTTCCTTTTAGAAGAAATTTTAAGAAAAATTTCCTTTTAAAAGAAATTCTTAGAAACATTTTCTTTTAGAATTTAGAATGAAAATCCTTTTAGAGGTAATTTTCAGAAAACAAATTCTTTGTAGAGGAGTTAGAAAAAATTTCCTTTTAAAGGAAATTTTTAGAAAAATTTCCTTTTAAAGGAAATTTTTAGAAAATATTCCATTTAGAGGAAATTTTTAGAAAAATTTCCATTTAGAGGAAATTTTTAGAAAAATTTCCATTTAGAGGGAAATTTTTAGAAAAATTTCCATTTAGAGGGAAATTTTTAGAAAAATTTCCATTTAGAGGGAAATTTTTAGAAAAATTTCCATTTAGAGGGAAATTTTTAGAAAAATTTCCATTTAGAGGGAAATTTTTAGAAAAATTTCCATTTAGAGGGAAATTTTTAGAAAAATTTCCATTTAGATGAAATTTTTCGAAAAAAAAACCATTTAGATGAAATTTTAAGAAAAATTCCCACTTAGAGGAAATTTTTAGAAAAATTTCCATTTAGAGGAAATTTTTAGAAATAATTTAATTTTCAGAAAAAAATCCTTGTAGAGGAAATTTTTAGACAAAATTTTCTTTTAGAGGAAATTTGTAGAAAGTAAATTTTTTTACATTTTCATTAAAAGAAAATTTAAATAAAAATTTTTAATTTACATTAAATTTGCTCTGAATAGCAATTTAATATTAAATTCGCTCTGAATAGTAAATTTACGTTAAATTCGCTGTATATAGTAAATTTACAATAAGTTCGCTATAAAAAGTAAATATTCTTAAGTTCGCTCTAAAGAATCTTAAGTTTACTAAATAGTAAATTTATCTTGAACACGCTATAAGTAATAAATTTGTCATCATTTTGCTTTAAATCGTATACTTATTTTAAATTCGCTGTAAGTCATAAATTTATCTTTAATTCGCTCTTAATGCAATATTTATCATATATTTGCTATAAATTGTAAAGTTATTTCAAAGTCTTTCTAAATACTAAAATTCTCTCTAAAAAATTTATATTAAATTCGCTCTAAATAGTAAACTTATTATAAATACGCTCCAAATAATAATTTTATTGTATATTCGTTGAAAATTTTAAATTTATCTTAAAGTCGCTCTTATATACATAAATTCGCTCTTAATAATAAATTTATTTCGATTTCGCTCTTAATAAAAAATTTATTTTTAATAGAAAATAAGTAGAAAATTTATCTTAAAATCGCTCTCAATAATAAATTTATCTAAAATTCGCTCTAAATATAAAATTTTGCTCTTAATGATAATCTTTTAAATTCGCTCCAAACAATAAATTTATCCTAAAATCGCTCTTTATATTAAATATAATATTAATTCTCTCTAAATACATAATTTATCGTAAATTGGCATAAAATATAAAATTAATCTTAAATTCGCTCCAAATAGTAATTAAACTTAAATTCGCTCTAAATAGTAATTTTATCATAAATTTCTCCTGAATACGAAAATTTCTCATAAATTTTCCTTCCAAAAAGATAAAAAATTTGTTTAATTTCATGCCGAAAGAAAATTTATCACAAATTTTTGTCTCGTAAATTTTCTTTTAATCGAAAATTTATAAAAAATTTCGTGTAAAAAGAAAATTATTGTAACAAAGAAAATGAGGAAAATATTAATTTTGTATCTCATTTTCTTTATTTTGTGTAAACAAATTATTAATAATAAATTCTTATTATTGTTGTTGTTGTTGTTCTTTTTGGTTTTATTAAAACGTAATTTATTAATTTGGTTTTTGTTTTTTTCAATAGAAATTTTCAAATAAACACACACATACAATGATGCATACGCACCCATACAAATACAATTTATGATAAACATCATTAACTCCCTATAAAAGAAATACGATATGAATGACAGATATATTTTGTTGTTGTTGTTATTATTTTATTCTTTGTCTTTTTGTATCTATAAGTATGTGTGCAAGTGTATCTTTATATGGGTTATCTGAGTATCTGTTAGTCTATAAAAACAGTTTTTTTTACCCTCCATTACCAAAAGTTGTGAAGAGGGTATATTAACTTTGTCATTTCGTTTGTAACGCCAAGAAGGAATCATATCAGACCACATAATGTATTTATATTCTTGCATCAAATCAAAGTCTGAGCTGATTGAGCATCTGCCTGTCAGTCTCTTGATGGCACGCTCACATCCACAATATTTAAATTCGGCTTGAGTATTTGTAAAAGTCCTGAGAAGTTTCCCATTTAAATTTAGTAAAATCGATTAAGTATATTAAAAGATATAGACCGATATCTGAGGCAACCTATTAATTCAAGCGTAGAATATTTGAAAAAACAGGGGTATGTGAGGGTGTGTACGTACGAAACATATTGTATTAACTTACACACATTTGTGGTGGAGGGTATCGATGATCCGGCATAGCCGAATTTAGTATTCTTACTTGTTTTGTTGCCTTATTTGTTTCTGATTTAAATGTTGAACAATAAAAGGTGAATCGAATATAAATAAATGACGGATTTTGAAGTGAATTGAATAAATATCCAATTATCTAATGCATTTGTAATAGAAAGAATGACGGATGACGGACTGATAGACGAATGAATGGCCAGAAGTAGAGACTGACAAATCACTGGACAAATCGATAAATATTTCGTTTGGGGAAGATTTTTTTTGTTATTAAAATATGTTTATGGAATGAAATATAAAAATAAAACTTAGAACATTTATTAAATTGGAAAACTGAATAATCGTAATAAAAAAAATAATAAAGATAAATTTTTATGATTAATAAACATTTCATACAAATATTTAGATTTTAGTTTGTGTGATAATTTAGTTTTTATTAAACGAGATAATTTAGTTTATATCTCTACACTCTTCGATAATTTTGAAATATAGTCATTTATAGAACCATTTTTTTTATAATAATAATGTTATCTTTTAATGCTTTTAAAGAGACCTTTCCAATGATATGCATATTTTCCATATTGATTGTACTGTTATTGTTCAGAAATCCTCTCATGAAATTTTACAATTTTCAACTCGATTTTTCTCAAATTCCAAAATTATTTAAAATATCCCACTAAGCGTGCTCTATTAAGGGTGACTTGGACCATCATATCTATATAGCTTGATATTTGTATCACGAACCATTTTACCATACTGACTAATCCTTCCAGAAAATGTTAAGTAATTTCATATATTTTAAACGTGCGATATATTGAATACCAATAATATTTTTGGTATTGTGCTTTTATGGACCAATGGCTAACACCTTGGATAGCCATTTCAATAATATGTATGTTGGGATCATGGTTCCTATTACTCACATTGTCCTTTTTAGCCCACTACTCATTTGAAGAACTGCTGTTAAGTGATTAAGTAATTAACAGCGCGCTGTTAACCGATATTACTGAGAGTAACCTAGATGAATCTTCTCGAGGAGTAGTATTGTATGACTCTACATGTACTATCAATTTTCTTTCAGTCCGAAAAAGTGCTTGAAATTAGTGTTCCTAATATGACAAAGGAGATTTGTAACCGACACGCATTATAATAGATATAGAATCTTCCTGTTGACCGACTAAAAGAAATTTAATATCAAAAAATGTTACGATGCTTCTAAAAATAATCTCTGTCATTCCCAAGTTTGCATAGCATGTGGATAGCAAATATTTCAGCTTAAAATATACATTCATCAGATAGTCGATATGAAATGCTAATTATAAGATTTTCTGAAATGACACCAGCCCCTACACTATTGCTTATTTTGATATAATCATTATAGGTCCTAGAGTTATAGTTCCTGGAAAGGTTATTTCTATTCCACTCAAATATGGAGGTTATTTGAATTGTGAAAGATCTATCATACTTTGTTACTGGAGTTATTTAATCCGACGACCTCATTAGTTATCCGACAGTGTGGTCAAAATCCTCATATTTTAATATGTTCTAGGTTTGAGCCTTAATGCGCTGCTTATAAATATGCCCATTATATATAGATCAGAGATAATAAGATGTAGCACGGCCTCTCATAGCCTCTGAAGCTGACCTTTGTACGTTATACAATTGACAAGCTGACCTTTGTACCTTGTACAATTGATCTACATAAAATTCCTTTGCAGGAATAGAACGTACCAAAGAAGTGTACGAATCTAGTTCAAAACATCTTGCGACAATATAATAATTTCGGTAGTTGTCAAAATCTTGGAATCTTGGTCTTTGCCGTGAATGGTACTAACTGAATTTTGTTAAGATTAACTTGTTGTCCAAACAAGAATAAATTTAAGAACAATAAGCCTAATCAAAGGAGAGATTACGTCACTCTTAAGTGTACTTTTTCCTACAAACTTTAACTCGGTTTTTTTCATAAATATATTCTCAGCTCAATTTATTATTTAAATTATTTACTTAATTTATTTTTAAATTCTTTATTTAATTATTTAATAAAAATTTTAATTTATAATTTTTCTTTATATTAAATAAATTTTTCCTCATTTGCATTTATTCGTTTTTTTTGTTGCTTCTTCTTTCCTCCATTAAAATTCACATGGTTGCATTTCTGGTTCTAAACTAAAGTGTCAACTAAACTCAACAAAAAAAAAAAAAAGAAACAACAACAAAACAAAATTGCAATACATATGACATTTTCTCTCACTCTCAAAAAGTCTCTTCTATTTTTTTCTTCAGTTTTTTTTCTTTTTTGTTTTTTGGTTTGTTTTGATTTTATTGCACAATTTTTAATTAGGACAAGGTTATGTTTTCATTTCTTTTTTTGTTTCTTCTTCAATATTTTTTTGTCTATATGTGCATAACAGAGTATATAGAAAAATTCATAATAATAATGTATGTACATGGTTGTTGCAGCAGAGACCGGAGGGGGGTGGGGGTGTTTGTTCACGAATAGTTTATATGACAATTTAGGTCTCATTTTGCTCATGTTCTGGTTTAAATACATATATATTTTTGTGTGTGTACATACACATGTACATATGTAAATGTTTATATACATAAATGTACTAGTTCATACAATTATATGAACAATAAATTTATAAACTATTTTTTTCTTTTTTATTTTGTTGGTAGGAATATGAAAAAATACAAAATGTTTGTTGTTGTTTTTTGCCATAAAACCCACTTAACCCGGAAGACAATCGATATTTACGTTTATAACAATTTTTTTTATAAACAAAAGAAAGTCAGAAGTGAAAAAAAAAATAAATATTATAAAATTACATGTGCATAGATTTATTTGCATTTCTATATGAATTTTATTTATAAATTATTTTTGCTTTATTTAGCAACAATTGTCAATGACAAATAGACAGTCGAAAAGACTGACAACAAAACAAAAACAAGTAAAAATGTTATAGTCGATCAAGCTCGATTATCTTATGCACTACACCATATTGTTGGTTGTGAATGACAGCTAAGACAAATTTGTGAACGACCCTCGTATAATTTGAATTTCTGATTTATGCTAACGTCTGAAGTATGTTATTGTTATACTAACACTATGTGAATTTCTTAGGCTATCGGAAAAATTATGGGCAGATCCTCGTATAATTTCGAAAATCGATTTTAGATTATTGATTTTCTTACATCCGGCAAGGTAGCAACCCGCTTTGGCCTGACTTGACATTCTGTAACTATGGTAAACGAACCCATGATTGGTACAAAAACAACAATGTAGTATTTGTATTAAGAGAGGCAAATTCCCCAATCGGCCTGGAGTTCAGGCCAGTGTAGAGATATTGAACTCTTGTTAAAGAGAATTGAAGAGCACAAAAAGGTGTTCAAAAATGTGATAGATTTAATACGAAGATAGACTCCTTAGACTCAACCGAATTTGAATTCGTTTTAATTAGGTTTTTTTAATTTCGCTCTCGTAAAATTTGTTTCAAACCTTTTTTTGATTTCACCTTTAAGATCAGACGATACCTTAACGAACATTCGATTCCCCTTGTGGAGATATTGATAATTTGCAAACTGACTGTTTTATTTGTTACACACGTCTCATGTCTATCGATATTTCGTTTTTGTTGTTATTATATTTTATTTCTTAATTTTGTTGTTGTTGTTATTGTTGTTTAAATAATTAATAATAAAATGTAATTATACAAACATTTAAGTATGTAACATTTGTAACATGTACTCGTGCATGTCGTACTACTTGGACGATAAATAGAAGCAACAACAACAAATTATAATTTATACAAAAAAATCTACATTTACTTTTTTCAAAACAAAACAAAAAAAAATAATAATAAGAAAAAAAGTATCTCCAAGTGTGTTTTTTGTTTTTTATTGCACTCGTCGTGGTGGCTGTTTATAGTCGTGCCCGTATACTCGTTTATAGTGTTGAGCCCCCTTTTTGGTTACCAACACACGCGAGCACACACACAAACACCTACATAAATATGTGAAAAAACGCAGTTACACTCACATACTCTATATTAAAAAATGTGAATGTATTTTATTTCTAAGGTGCATATGATTTTCGATCCAGAAGAAGAAGATCGAAAACATATGATTTTCGATAAATTCTTGATTTAGAGAAAATTTTCGATAAATTCTTGATTTAGAGAAAATTTTCGATAAATTCTTGATTTAGAGAAAATTTTCGATAAATTCTTGATTTAGAGAAAATTTTCGATAAATTCTTGATTTAGAGAAAATTTTCGATAAATTCTTGATTTAGAGAAAAATTTCGATAAATTCTTGATTTAGAGAAAATTTTCGATATATTCTTGATTTAGAGAAAATTTTCGATAAATTCTTGATTTAGAGAAAATTTTCGATAAATTCTTGATTTAGAGAAAATTTTCGATAAATTCTTGATTTAGAGAAATTTTTGATAAATTCTTGATTTAGAAAAATTTTTCGATAAATTCTTGATTTAGAGAAAATTTTTGTTAAATTCTTGATTTAGAGAAATTTTTCGATAAATTCTTGAATTAGAGAAAATTTTCGATAAATTCTCGATTTAAAGAAATTTTTCGATAAATTCTTGATTTATAAATTTTTGATTTAAAGAAAATTTTCGATAAATTCTTGATTTAGAGGAAATTTTCGATAAATTATTGATTTAGAAAAAAATTTTCGATAAATTTTTGATTTAGAAAAAAAATTTCGATAAATTCCAGGTTTAGAAAAACTTTTCGATAAATTCTTGATTTACAGAAAATCTTGGATAAATTCACGATTTAAAGAAAATTTTCGATAAATCATTAAATTAGAGAGAATTTTTAAAAATTTTCTATTTAGAGAAAATTATCGATAAATTTCCTCTTTAGAATAATTTGTTTGATAAATTTTCTATTAAGAGAAAATTTTTAATAAATTGCCAATTTAGAGAAAAATGTCCATAAATTATCGATTTGGAGAAAATTTTCGATAAATTCTCGATAAATTTTTGATTAATAGAAATTTTTCCTATGGATGTAATATTATAGGGTGTTTTAAAATTCGTTGTGTATTTATTTTATTTTTTGTTAAGTTAAATATTTGTCTGGCTTGTGACTTATACGAGATGTCATACGCCATGAGGCCCATATAAAGAAAATCTTTACAATTTTTTTCTCATTTAAATTGTTGTTTTTTTTATAGAATTAAAAAAATAAATACGTGCTGTTTAACACATACACAACGGTTTATATGCACACATGTCATGTGTATGAATAAAATATACTTATTTGTATCTTTTAGATACTTTTTTCCTTCAGACTTGGAAAGATACAATGTCATTTTCTTGTTCTTGCTTAAATGAGTGGAACTAAATTGAAGAATTTGATATAAATAAAATTGACTTTATTTAAATTATTGACAATAAATCGTTTTGAAAATTATTTGTAGAATCAGATTTTTTTTGTTCGATTTTTTTAATAAAATTTTATTATAAATTTAATTAAGATAAAAATGCATTTTATTTGTTTACATTTTCGCTTAATAATTTTATTGTATTTTATTTATTATTGTTTATTTATTTGTTTTATTAAATATTTCTTTTTAATTGTCTGTTTAATTCCTAAAAAAGTTACCCACCAAAGAGGTGAAATCTTCTGTCATGTTTTTTGTTGTTGTTACTTTTTCACAAACCACAAACAGCACACAGTGGTACCAAAACGTTTTTTTTTTTTTTTTTTAACTATTAAATATTTTTTTACGAAATTTCACAGAAACGTTCTTGTGGTGATTTTTCAATTGATTTGAAGAAAGACATATTTCTAGTGGTTCCTGAAGTAGGGAATGACGATTTTTTTTCGAAATTGCCAAAAATTATTTTATGATTTGAATTTAAAAGAAATTTACATATATATAGCCCCTCTACATGGGAGGCATATTTCTTATAGTTCAAGAGATATTTAGACAAAAGTAAAAGTTTTACCCATTTTTAGGAAGGTTTTTTTTTAAATTTCATTCAATTCAATAAAAATATATATTATTTTGAAATAGAGGTTTTTCAAATCCAGAAAATCATGTCAAATACCACTGACAGTACCTGGTTAAATTCGCCTTGAACTAGTTCCTTCTGGACTATACAATTTCCTACTCAATTCTAAAAGACTTTCTAACGTAAATGCATATAAAGCAAAAAAGGGGAAACAATTCCTCCGCCAGCCCTATCAGAGTTTCTTTAATTTTCAAATTTTTTTCTATTGTTTTTTTTGGGAAAATTCAAAAAAGTCACATTTATTAGCTACCAACTCAAGAAATCTGTTAATGGGTCAAGATTCTTATGACTTCAGGGTGAACAATTTACTGAGAAAAAGGAAATTTTTGAAACAAGTTTTCGTCGGACTTGAATTTTGGATATTTTGTAATGAAAAAGTGGGAATATTTTTATAGAACTACATTAAGGACAACTTTGTCCACATTAAATTAAAATTCCATATTAATATCTTAATTCCTGAAGAATTTATTTAATGTAAAATATTAAAAATTTTCTTACAAAAGTTCACCGAATATCAACATTTTTGAATTTTTCACTTTAGTTAATGAACTTTTTTCCGTACATATTATTTTTCCAGAAATTACCTTTTCAACGATACCAAAAACTTATATGAAAAGTTTACATCAACCTTCCAAAAATCTACTAAAACCTTTGGTCCCTCCCCGGAAATTTGCACAATTCCCATGTAAATATGTGCTGCAGTATTCAATGAAATCAATAATACCAACTAGAAATATCATTTAGAAAACATCCAAAGAACATCTTTGTGAAATTTCGTAGTTCCAAAGTTCCAAAAAAAAAAACGTTTTCGAACCACTGTGCAGCAGACAGTAACAAGAGTTAAAAAAAAAATGATGAAAATAAGTTAATAAGAAAACAAGTGTTTTCTTTTACTTACTCTTCTTCTTCAGTTTCCCCTCCTTCTCTCACCCTCTCTTCCTCTTCTTCTTGTTTTAATGACTTTTTAAAAAATTTGCAACAAAAAGAAATTAATTCTTCTTCTTCTATTTTTTTTTTTTTTTCATTTTTTATGTCTTTAATAAATTTAACTTTATTTTTCTTCTTTTCCTTTTAAAACAACAACAGAAACTGCATTTTTTAATTTGATCAAGATAATGAAGTTGTTAATGATGATAATGATGTACATGGTTGCATCGAAGAGGTGGAGGAGGAGTTTGGAAATGCAATTGAAAAATAACTTACGCGCATTACCAAACAGAGCATAGAGCGCATTTAAGGTTTATCAAAAGAAAATTAAACAGAGAGAGAAAGAGAGAGTAAACAGAAGAAGGTGAAGAAAATTATAATAAAAAAGACAAGGTTTCATTATTCACTTAATTGGATCTTGAATTTTCAATAAATTCGGAATTTAGAACAAAATTTCAATAAAATCGCTATTTAGAGAAAATTTTCGATAAATTCATAATTTAGAAAAAATTGTAGACAATTTCTAGTTTTGGAAACAATTTTTAGATAAATCACAAATTAGTGAAATTTTATACGAAATTTCTGATAAATTCACGATAAATTCTGATAAATTTCCACAATTTAAGTAAATAATTTTTTAATAAATTTACGCTTTAGGGAAAATTTTTGAAAACTATAAATTGTCGAAGTATTAAAAATTTCCCCAAATATAAGTTGTATCGAAAATTTTCTCAAACCAAACGATTTATAGAAAATTTTCCCAAAATAAACGATTTATCGAAAATTTTCTCAAAATTAACGATTAATGGAAAGTTTTCTCAAAATAAACGATTTATCGAAAATTTTCTCAAAATAAACGATTTATCGAAAATTTTCTCAAAATAAACGATTTATCGAAAATTTTCTCAAAATAAACGATTTATCGAAAATTTTCTCAAAATAAACGATTTATCGAAAATTTTCTCAAAATAAACGATTTATCGAAAATTTTCTCAAAAAAAACGATTTATCGAAAATTTTCTCAAAACAAACGATTTATCGAAAATTTTCTCAAAATAAACGATTTATCGAAAATTTTCTCAAAATAATCGATTTATCGAAAATTTCCTCAAAATAATCGATTTATCGAAAATTTTCTCAAAATAAACGATTAATCGAAAATTTTAACAAAATAAACGATTTATCGAAAATTTTCTCACAAATAAACGATTTATCGAAAATTTTAACAAAATAAACGATTTATCAAAAATTTTCTCAAAATAAACGATTTATCGAAAATTTTCTCAAAATAAACCATTTATCGAAAATTTTCTCAAAATAAACCATTTATCGAAAATTTTCTCAAAATAAACCATTTATCGAAAATTTTCTCAAAATAAACGTTTTATCGAAAATTTTCTCAAAATAAACGTTTTATCGAAAATTTTCTCAGAATAAACGATTTATCGAAAATTTTCTCAGAATAAACGATTTACCGAAAATTTTATAAAAATAAACGATTTATCGAAAATTTTCTCAGAATAAACGATTTATCGAAAATTTTCTCAAAATAAACGATTTATCGAAAATTTTCTCAAAATAAACGATTTATCGAAAATTTTCTCAAAATAAACGATTTATCGAAAATTTTCCCAGAATAAACGATTTATCGAAAATTTTCTCAGAATAAACGATTTATCGAAAATTTTCTCAAAATAAACGTTTTATCGAAAATTTTCTCAGAATAAACGATTTATCGAAAATTTTCTCAGAATAAACGATTTACCGAAAATTTTATAAAAATAAACGATTTATCGAAAATTTTCTCAGAATAAACGATTTATCGAAAATTTTCTCAGAATAAACGATTTATCGAAAATTTTCTCAAAATAAACGATTTATCGAAAATTTTCTCAAAATAAACGATTTATCGAAAATTTTCTCACAAATAAACGATTTATCAAAAATTTTCTCAAAATAAACGATTTATCGAAAATTTTCTCAAAATAAACGATTTATCTAAAATTTTCCCAGAATAAACGTTTTATCGAAAGTTTTCTCAAAATAAACGTTTTATCGAAAGTTTTCTCAAAATAATCGATTTATCGAAAATTTCCTCAAAATAATCGATTTATCGAAAATTTCCTCAAAATAATCGATTTATCGAAAATTTCCTCAAAATAATCGATTTATCGAAAATTTCCTCAAAATAATCGATTTATTGAAAATTTTCTCTAAATAATCGATTTATCGAAAATTTTCTCTAAATAATCGATTTATCGAAAATTTTCTCAAAATAAACGATTAATCGAAAATTTTAACAGAATAAACGATTTATCGAAAATTTTCTCACAAATAAACGATTTATCGAAAATTTTCTCACAAATAAACGATTTATCAAAAATTTTCTCAAAATAAACGATTTATCGAAAATTTTCTCAAAATAAACGATTTATCGAAAATTTTCTCAAAATAAACGTTTTATCGAAAGTTTTCTCAAAATAATCGATTTATCGAAAATTTCCTCAAAATAATCGATTTATCGAAAATTTCCTCAAAATAATCGATTTATCGAAAATTTCCTCAAAATAATCGATTTATCGAAAATTTCCTCAAAATAATCGATTTATTGAAAATTTTCTCTAAATAATCGATTTATCGAAAATTTTCTCTAAATAATCGATTTATCGAAAATTTTCTCAAAATAAACGATTAATCGAAAATTTTAACAGAATAAACGATTTATCGAAAATTTTCTCACAAATAAACGATTTATCGAAAATTTTCTCACAAATAAACGATTTATCGAAAATTTTCTCACATATAAACGATTTATCAAAAATTTTCTCAAAATAAACGATTTATCGAAAATTTTCTCAGAATAAACGATTTATCGAAAATTTTCTCAGAATAAACGATTTATCGAAAATTTTCTCAGAATAAACGATTTATCGAAAATTTTCTCAGAATAAACGATTTATCGAAAATTTTCTCAGAATAAACGATTTATCGAAAATTTTATCAAAATAAACGATTTATCGAAAATTTTCTCAGAATAAACGATTTATCGAAAATTTTCTCAAAATAAATGATTTATCGAAAATTTTCTCAAAAAAACGTTTTATCGAAAGTTTTCTCAAAATAAATGATTTATCGAAAATTTTCTCACAAATAAACGATTTATCGAAAATTTTCTCACATATAAACGATTTATCAAAAATTTTCTCAAAATAAACGATTTATCGAAAATTTTCTCAGAATAAACGATTTATCGAAAATTTTCTCAGAATAAACGATTTATCGAAAATTTTCTCAGAATAAACGATTTATCGAAAATTTTCTCAGAATAAACGATTTATCGAAAATTTTCTCAGAATAAACGATTTATCGAAAATTTTATCAAAATAAACGATTTATCGAAAATTTTCTCAGAATAAACGATTTATCGAAAATTTTCTCAAAATAAATGATTTATCGAAAATTTTCTCAAAAAAACGTTTTATCGAAAATTTTCTCAAAATAATCGATTTATCGAAAATTTCCTCAAAATAATCGATTTATCGAAAATTTCCTCAAAATAATCGATTTATCGAAAATTTCCTCAAAATAATCGATTTATCGGAAATTTTCTCAAAATTAACGATTAATGGAAAATTTTCTCAAAATTAACGATTAATGGAAAATTTTCTCAAAATAAACGATTTATCGAAAATTTTCTCAAAATAAACGATTTATCGAAAATTTTCTCAAAATAAACGATTTATCGAAAATTTTCTCAAAATAAACGATTTATCGAAAATTTTCTCAAAATAAACGATTTATCGAAAATTTTCTCAAAATAAACGATTTATCGAAAATTTTCTCAAAATAAACGATTTATCGAAAATTTTCTCAAAATAAACGATTTATCGAAAATTTTCTCAAAATAAACGATTTATCGAAAATTTTCTCAAAATAAACGTTTTATCGAAAGTTCTCTCAAAATAAATGATTTATCGAAAATTTTCTTAAAATAAACGACTTATCGAAAATTTTCTCAAAAATCGAAAAGTTTAGAAAACATTTTCTTTAAATTCTCGATTTGGAGAATTTAAATTTAAAGAAAAATTTTAATTAATTTCGGAAATTTTTATAAAAATTAATTTTTACAAAATTTTTTGAATTTCTGCAAACAAATCGCATCACTTAGATCACACGTGATTTAATTGTTTGTTGTTGTTGTTGTCTGACTTTATGATATGAAAAGTTTACTTATTTTCTCTTTCTTAAAGTGTTCAAAGTACAAGGTCACTCACTCACTCATTCATTCATTCCCTGGAATGAAATGGAGACAATTAAATTTATTTAAATTTTTTGATATTTATTTTTTCATTATTAAAAAAGCAAAACAATTAAAAATGAAGTGCAAATAAAGATCTTTTTACAAAAATAAACTTTTTCTACGGCGTTTTCTTCATTTTTTAATTTTAATGCAAAAATCATCAACAAATGTTTTTTTAATTGTGTTTTTTTCTTTACAAGTTCCGTTTCTTTTAGGGTTAATCATCCTCTCACTAACGCTCTCCCAAACTCACATCAACACAAACTACTCTTCTCTTCTGCTCATAAAAACATTAAGAAAAAAACTCCTTAACAGAAAAAAAAATTATCTAACAAAATGCATTTTTAACCTCTTGAAAGTATGAGTGTGTGTGAGTGTTGAATTTGACTGTTAAACAAAAACAATTTAGCTGTTAAATATACTGAGAGATTTGTTTTTTTTTGCTACAGAGGGAGTTTACAATTTTCAAATCAGAGAGCTAAAAATTGCATTTTGATTGTTTTCTTAATGCATTTGTGTGTTTGTATGTTTTATGTTTAGCATTCTTCACATATGGTTTCTGATAAAAGTTTTTCAGTTGTTTTTATTTGTTTTTTCTTTTATTTTTTTGTTTGTTTTTGTATCTGTTTTCTTTAAAAAACGATTGCACTTTCATTAAAATTAAAACAAAAATATTAGTTTTTTCTTCTGTGAGAGTGTGTTTCTTTAATTTTTTGTGCTTTTTTCGATTAATTGCCATCATATGATTTTAATATTTATGACAAAAACACAAAAATAATGAAAAATACCCAAAATTACCAGAATTTTTTAACTGGGGCAAATATTCGACAAAATCTCTCATCTAGCAAATGATGTTTTATAAATTTTTGATGGTTTCTCAAATTATAAAAAATTTTCGATAAATCATTTATTTTGAGAAAATTTTCGATAAATCATTTATTTTGAGAAAATTTTCGATAAATCATTTATTTTGAGAAAATTTTCGATAAATCATTTATTTTGAGAAAATTTTCGATAAATCATTTATTTTGAGAAAATTTTCGATAAATCATTTATTTTGAGAAAATTTTCGATAAATCATTTATTTTGAGAAAATTTTCGATAAATCATTTATTTTGAGAAAATTTTCGATAAATCATTTATTTTGAGAAAATTTTCGATAAATCATTTATTTTGAGAAAATTTTCGATAAATCATTTATTTTGAGAAAATTTTCGATAAATCATTTATTTTGAGAAAATTTTCGATAAATCATTTATTTTGAGAAAATTTTCGATAAATCATTTATTTTGAGAAAATTTTCGATAAATCATTTATTTTGAGAAAATTTTCGATAAATCATTTATTTTGAGAAAATTTTCGATAAATCATTTATTTTGAGAAAATTTTCGATAAATCATTTATTTTGAGAAAATTTTCGATAAATCATTTATTTTGAGAAAATTTTCGATAAATCATTTATTTTGAGAAAATTTTCGATAAATCATTTATTTTGAGAAAATTTTCGATAAATCATTTATTTTGAGAAAATTTTCGATAAATCATTTATTTTGAGAAAATTTTCGATAAATCATTTATTTTGAGAAAATTTTCGATAAATCATTTATTTTGAGAAAATTTTCGATAAATCATTTATTTTGAGAAAATTTCGATAAATCATTTATTTTGAGAAAATTTTCGATAAATCATTTATTTTGAGAAAATTTTCGATAAATCATTTATTTTGAGAAAATTTTCGATAAATCATTAATTTCGAGAAAATTTTCGATAAATCATTTATTTTGAGAAAATTTTCGATAAATCATTTATTTTGAGAAAATTTTCGATAAATCATTTATTTTGAGAAAATTTTTGATAAATCATTTATTTTGAGAAAATTTTTGATAAATTATTTTGAGAAAATTTTCGATATATCGTTTATTTAGAGAAAATTTTCGATAATTCGTTTATTTTGAGAAAATTTTCGATAAATCGTTTATTTTGGAAAATTTTCGATAAATCGTTTATTTGTGAGAAAATTTTCGATAAATCGTTTATTTTGAGAAAATTTTCGATAAATCGTTTATTTTGAGAAAATTTTCGATAAATCGTTTATTTTGAGAAAATTTTCGATAAATAATTTATTTTGAGAAAATTTTGATAAATCATTTTGAGAAAATTTTCGATATATCGTTTATTTTTGATAAATCATTTTGAGAAAATTTTCGATATATCGTTTATTTAGAGAAAATTTTCGATAATTCGTTTATTTTGAGAAAATTTTCGACAAATCGTTTATTTTGGAAAATTTTCGATAAATCGTTTATTTTGAGAAAATTTTCGATAAATCGTTTATTTTGAGAAAATTTTCGATAAATCGTTTATTTTGAGAAAATTTTCGATAAATCGTTTATTTTGAGAAAATTTTCGATAAATCGTTTATTTTGAGAAAATTTTCGATAAATCGTTTATTTTGAGAAAATTTTCGATAAAGCGTTTATTTTGAGAAAATTTTCGATAAATCGTTTATTTTGAGAAAATTTTCGATAAATCGTTTATTTTGAGAAAATTTTCGATAAATCGTTTATTTTGAGAAAATTTTCGATAAATCGTTTATTTTGAGAAAATTTTCGATAAATCGTTTATTTTGAGAAAATTTTCGATAAATCGTTTATTTTGAGAAAATTTTCGATAAATCGTTTATTTTGAGAAAATTTTCGATAAATCGTTTATTTTGAGAAAACTTTCGATAAATCGTTTATTTTGAGAAAATTTTCGATAAATCGATTATTTCGCGAAAATTTTCGATAAATCGATTATTTCGCGAAAATTTTCGATAAATCGTTTATTAAGAGAAATTTTTGAAAATTTCCTTTAGAAAGGAAATTAATAGAAAATTCCCTTTAGAAAGGAAATTAATAGAAAGTTTTCTTTAGAAAGGAAATTAATAGAAAATTTTCTTTAGAAAGGAAATTAATAGAAAATTCCCTTTAGAAAGGAAATTTATCGTAAAATTTCCTTTAGAAAGGAAAATTTCCTTTAGAAAGGAAATTTATGAAAAATTTCCTTTAGAAAGGAAATTTATGGAAAATTTCCTTTAGATAGGATATTTATTAAAAATATCTTTCAGAAAGGAAGTTTATTAAAAGTTTCCTTAAGAAATCAAAAATTTCCTTAAAAAAGGAAATTTATTTTTCATCTGGCAACCTTATTTGCTTTGTTTTTATTTTTCAACATTCACTCTCTGTGTGTGTTTGTTGGGTTGTATAGTTTTTGTGTTAAGAGAGTATTTTGTTTCTGCTGGTGCTGCTGCTGTTATTATTGTTTTTGTTTGCTGTTTTTGTTGTTGTTGCTGCTCGTAATAAATGTTGAGCTTAAAAGTTTACAACACAACGAAATTATGAAGCAACCAACCAGTTTATCAGATACATTGAAAACTAAAACACTAGAATTTGACTTTTGGAATCGAAGAAGAAAATTAAACACACTCGCACACATACTTACATACATAATAACATTTACATACAGAATTTTGTAAAAAGAAAAATATTAAATAATTTATAATTTTAAATCAAAATTTAATAAATTAAAACGAGCAAAAAAGTCAAATCAATCAAAAGAAATAAAAAGAAAAAAATAAATTTAATTAAAACGAAGAAAAAAAAACAAAAAAAAAGAAAGATGAATTTTTTAATTTAAAAATAGAAACAAATAAATAAATTCAATTTAACAAAACGACAACAACAACAACAATATTGTTCTTAAAAATTCTCCCCTCCAACAAAAACAACAAAAGTGACAATAAAAAAATAATCTTTTTAAAACGTCAAAATCTTTTAAACAAATTTGTTTTTTGTCTTTTGTGAAGAAGAATTGAAAAAAAGTGAAAAAAATTAAATAAAATTGATTTGACTTTATTTTGTCGTATTTTCATTCCGTTTCTGGTTGTTTTCTTCTTCTTCTTCTTTGTTATGTTTTTTGTTAAAAATTTAATAAAATTTTGCGATTCTTGTGGAACTCGGAGTGCGTGGACGACGTGTGTGTGTGAATTTTTAGAAAAGCTGAAAAAAATTAAATTTAATAAAAATTTATTGAAATAAATTAAACTGAAATTTTAACAAAGAAAAAGTTTATTTAAGAAAAATTCAGAAAAAGAAGTGCTCTTTAATAAAATTATTGCGGATTTTAATCACAAATCGCAAATTTATATTATTTTCAAGTAAATTAAATTTTCAATAAAAAAGCAACAACAACAATTGAAAAAAAAATAATTTCATAAAAATTATTTCAAAAAAGTCTTCGTTATTCAGAAAAGTGTTTTTTAGTGTTTTAAATTCATTTCACCAGATCCTCGTTTTACAAAAAAGTGCTAAAATAATTTCAGAAAATAAGAAAATTCAAATGATTAAAGTAAATTTATTTTTATCACTCATCAACAACACAACAACAAATGTGTTTTTCCAGAATCACAAAAAACATAAAAATTTTCCATTTTTTTAAATTTAATTTTGAAATATTTTTATATTTTTTATCACAAAATTTATTGAAAATTTTCTACGTTTTTTCTTTAACAGAAAAGAGCATAAAAATAGCAAATACAAAATGTATCCTAAATATTCTAAAATGAATAAATTAATAAATGAACATTTTTCGATAAATAAAGAATTTATCGAAGATTTTGCAATAAAACCGAAAGTTTTCGAATTTTGTTTAATAAACGATATAACGAAAAATGTCTTTAAATAAACGATTTAAAGAAAGTTTTATCCAAATAAACGTTATAATAAGGAGTGAGATCGAAAAATTCTTAAGAAACAAGTATGTTAATAAAAATGAAACCAAGTTTTTTATTTGATTGAAGTTTTTATTACAACAAAAAATATATTATAAATCACTTGTAATAAAATTTTGAATCTTTAATGGAAACTTTTGCCATTAATGTTTTTATAGTGTTTTCTGTCACTTTACTCGAATAGGTAGTCCATTCCCTCGGGCATCAGTAACATAAAACTTTTGACCGGGAAGTTGTGAACATAATGCGGCAAGAAATCTTGACATGACTTCAATTTCTCAGTCAATAACTTTTATCAGCGTTCCTATCATAAACTTTTTCAGCCTTGCACCTGGATTTACACTAACTTTTCGTACCAAATAATCCGAGCACTGAGCTAACAACTTACAAAGGCAACTTTTTAAAAGGTTTTAATGAAAAAACATATATTAAGAATATTCGATCTCACTTCTTAAAGGTTTTTTGAAAATTTATCGAAAATGTTCTCAAAATATACGATTTATCGAAAATTTTCTCAAAATAATCAAAATCGATTTATCGAAAATTTTCTCAAAATAATCAAAATCGATTTATCGAATATTTTCTCAAAATAAACGATTTATCGAAAATTTTCTCTAAATAAACGATTTATCGAAAATTTTCTCTAAATAAACGATTTATCGAAAATTTTCTCTAAATAAACGATTTATCGAAAATTTTCTCTAAATTAGCGATTTATCGAAAATTTTCTCTAAATAAACGATTTATCGAAAATTTTCTCAAAACAAACGATTGATTTATCGAAAATTTTCTCAAAACAAACGATTTATCGAAAATTTTCTCAAAACAAACGATTTATCGAAAATTTTCTCAAAACAAACGATTTATCGAAAATTTTCTCAAAATAAACGATTTATCGAAAATTTCCTCAATATAAACGATTTATCGAAAATTTTCACTAAATCGTGAATTTATCGAATTTTTTTCTAAATTGTGATATTATTGAAAAGTTTCACTAAACGATTTATCGCAAAGTTTCTCTTTAAACAAACGATTTAACAAAAAGTTTCTTTAAATAAATCATTTAACGAAAATTTTCTCTAAACACGAGTTTTATTGAACATTTTCCTTACGTATTTTTTTGTATAGAACATTTTCTCCAAATAGTTTTATCGAAAATTTTCTTTAAATAAGCGATTTTTTGCTAATTGAAAAATTTTTGATTTTGAAATTTGAATTTACCGAAAATTTCTATTAATCGAGAATTTATCGATAATTTTCTCTTAATCGTGAATTTAGCAACAATTTTCTCTAAATCTTGAATTTATTAAAAATTAATTGAAAATTGCCATAAATTAAAAATTTATCGTATAAAGTAAATTAAATCGCGAATTTATAAAAAAATCCTCTAAATCGATAATTTATCATAATTTTCCATAAATAAAAATTAATTTAAAAATTTTTTCATACTTGTGAATTTTTAAAAAATTCTGCGCTTCGGGATTTTGTCAATAATAAACTCTTTGAATTAAAAAATTATCGGAAGAAAATAATTTGATTTTTCATTAATTTTTCCTATATTTTATCTCCCACTGTATTTCTTTATTTAGGACAAGGTCATAAGTCTATTAATAAAATGAACAACCTTAAACTTTTTTATTAAAAAAAAGAAAAGAAAATAGCAATTTGCTATTTTTATGCTCTCATCTGTATTCACACGTTGTTTTACTTTCATTATATATATATTTTTTGTTTCTATATTATTTTTGATTTTGTCTATTTTTTGTTTTCTTCTTAATTTTTATTTATTATTATTTTTGTTTTGTTCTTTCTTTTATAGATTTATTCTAGTTTTTTCCGTCAATTAGCTTAAAATCAAATCAAAACCAAACAAAATAAAAAAAAATCACAGTAACCTTCTCCTTTTACTCTCACTTCATCAACACTCTACAACTACAACCATAAAGTATTGCAAAAACAACAAACAAAAATATCAACAACAATCAGTTGTCTAGCACAAGGATTCTTTATTCCTTTTTGTTTTGAAAACATTTGCAACTTCCCCACAACAGCCTCCCTAGAAAAAAAACCATTACCCCTATAGAGCTATGTTGTCTTCCCTACTCCTGCCCCTTCACCCAACCATTCGACAACATTCTCACGACTACTTTTTTCTTAAGTTATATTATGTTGTTTATTATGCTCTTGCTTTTGCTTTATTTTTCTTCTCCTGTTTTATGTTAGATTTTCATTCATTTTTGCAAAAATTCATTTCATTTGTTTCTTGTTTTCTTCTCTTGTTTCTTTAATTGTCAATTTTGTTTTAACTTCTAATTTCGTTACATTCTTTTTTAAACCAAACCATAACCGTCCCCTCTAAATTTTATGGTAAACCCTGTTTCTCTTTACTACACACACCCTCTCTCTTCCATTATTTTTTTGTTTTTATACGAAAAGATTTCTTAACTTTTTTCTATTCCCTTACAAACAAACCATCACATATTTGTTTGTGTGTTTGTGTTGTGTTTTGTTTTGAACGTCATCAGCTGTTTTCTTAAGTTGTTATTGTTTTGCTATGTTATGTATTTTGTTTTTTTTTTTTTTTTAACAGTGAAGGGGGGTTTGTTATTGTTTTGTTTAAAGAGCGTTTGAGTGAATTTTACATGAGTATGAATGTGTGTTCAGTTGTATATATGAAAAAGAGCGAGTGTTTGCTTGTGTTTATTATATTTTTCTCTATTTTATATTTATTTCATTTAAAAATACGAAAAAACTTTAGATTTTTCTCTTTGTTTTTTTTTCTATTTCATGTGTTGTTTTTGTTTTTTTGTATAGAAATAATTTTTGTAGGTGTTTTTTGTGTTTCGCGTGTATTTTTTCAAGAAAAAAAAATTATTTAATTTATGGAAAACAAAGTTTATTAGACAAGAAAATATAGAAAAAAAAACAGGAAATTTTTTGTTATTGTTGCAAATAAATTATTTAAGTTGTTTTCTTTTTTACAAAAACACACATTTTATTAAAACATTTTTACGTTTTTTTGGTCTGTTTTGGAATTTGCGTAATAAAAATTTACATGGGATTTTTTTTGACAAAAAGAAATTAAATGGATTTTAAATAGGAAAATCCAGTGACACATTGACAAAAATAAAATTTCCTTTTAAAAAAAATTTTTAATAAAAAAATTTTAATAAAATTTAATAATAAAAAAATTAATAAAATTTTCATTTAGAGGAAATTTTTTTATTAAATTTCCTAAAAAAAGAAAATTTAAAAAAAATTTTCTTTTTAAAAGAATTTTAAGTAAAATTTCCTTTTAGAGGAAATATTCAATAAAATTTTCTTTTACATGCAATGTTCAATTTCCGAAATATCGAAAATTTTCTCAAAATAAACGATTTATCGAAATTTTCTCAAAATAAACGATTTATCGAAAATTTTCTCAAATAACGATTCATCGAAAATTTTCTCAAAATAAACGATTTATCGAAAATTTTCTCTAAATAAACGATTTATCGAAAATTTGCTCTAAATAAACGATTTATCAAAAATTTTCTCTAAATAAACGATTTATCGAAAATTTTCTCTAAATAAACGATTTATCGAAAATTTTCTCTAAATAAACGATTATCGAAAATTTTCTCTAAATAAACGATTTATCGAAAATTTTCTCTAAATAAACGATTTATCGAAAATTTTCTCTAAATAAACGATTTATCGAAAATTTTCTCTAAATAAACGATTTATTGAAAATTTTCTCTAAATAAACGATTTATCGAAAATTTTCTCTAAATAAACGATTTATCGAAAATTTTCTCTAAATAAACGATTTATCGAAAATTTTCTCTAAATAAACGATTTATCGAAAATTTTCTCTAAATAAACGATTTATCGAAAATTTTCTCTAAATAAACGATTTATCGAAAATTTTCTCTAAATAAACGATTTATCGAAAATTTTCTCTAAATAAACGATTTATCGAAAATTTTCTCTAAATAAACGATTTATCGAAAATTTTCTCTAAATAAACGATTTATCGAAAATTTTCTCTAAATAAACGATTTATCGAAAATTTTCTCTAAATAAACGATTTATCGAAAATTTTCTCTAAATAAACGATTTATCGAAAATTTGCTCTAAATAAACGATTTATCGAAATTATCGTTTTTATAAATCTTTTCTAATAAAAAATTATTGAAAGTTTTCTCTAAAAAATTATTTAAAAAAATATCGAAAATTTCTTAATTTAAAAATTTATCAATAAATTTTCCCTAAATCTTTATCAAAACTTTATCCACAATTTTCTGTAATTCGATAATTTATAAAATGTTATCTCTAATCGATTATTTATGGGAAAATTTCTCTAAATCTGGAATTTTTAAGAAAATTCTGAAAATTTTCTATAAATCGATAAATTTTAGAAAATAAATACGATTTTGTTTTATAAGAGATTCAATAACTTCTTTTACAGTCATTTTGGAAAAAATATTTTTTTGAATTATGTTAAAAATTCATAATTATTATTTTTGTTTTTTTTTTTTGTTTTATTTTCCTTAAGTTTTTACTTAATTATTTATTTTTTAATTGTTTATATTCAAAATACACAAATTTATTTCATTTAACGGATTTCAATTCAAATAAAATATTCAAAAATACAGGAAATTAATCACGATTTTAAAATCCTGTTAATTTACATACGATCAACGGTGGAGAGAGGGAGAGTGGGAGAGAGTGAGGAAGTCAGAAAAATACGTTTAATTGTGATTCATTACTAAAACGTTTTGAAGTTTAAAAAATTTCCATAATTTTGAAATAAATTTTGTAATTAAAATTATTATTTTTATTTCAATTAAAAAAAGATTTATATATATTATATATATATATATATTTAGGATATTTCATATAATTTGAAATCTGAATGATTTTTTCTAACCTTGAAATATTTCTTTCCAATAATTTCTTAATTTAAACTTAATAATACCAATAATAAGAATTAAAATCATGTATATAAATCATTTTTTTAATTTATTTATTTTATTTAATTTTTTTCAGTCATAAATCGATTACGCAGTCCCCAGACTTTTTTAAAAATTAAAGCACGCTTCTTCATTTTATACCCTACACCATCACAAGTGGCGAAGGGGGTATATTAACTTTGTCATTCCCTCTGTCACGTTAAAAAGGAATCATTTCAGACTGCATAATGTATATATATATATTCTCTCATCAAATCAAATCTAAGTCGATTTATCTCTGTATGTCCGTCTGTGTGTCTGTAGTTGGCACATTCACATTCTCAATATTTAACAGAGAATAATGTAATTTGGTCTGAGTATTTGTTATAATTCTGAGAAGTTTCGGTTCGTTTTAGTATATTTAAAGATATAGACCGATATCTGAGGCAACCTAAAAATATAACTAATTTATAAACTCATTAAGTGTCCCCGCGTTAAGACATTTCAGGCAAAATGTTATATTGTATACGTTTGAGTTTGTATATGTAATTATGTATGAACGTACACTGCGTATGTAAGAAATATAAACTATTTTTTTTCACATGTATCTGTGATGGATGGAGGTATTGAAGAATCGGTATATATTAAATATATTGCATTTATTTGTTCTGTTCTCTCTTTCTCTTATAATTCGATCCAAACAAACAAAAGACAATAAAATTTAATTTATTTATTTATTTTTTCTACAAATTTTTATTTTTCTCGTTTCGCCTAAATTAATATTTTATACCCAGACATCTGAATACGGTAACAGAGTA